>CM071918.1:41874237-42078534 GCA_036785865.1 Coffea canephora | reverse complement strand
AAAGTGTAGGGAAGTGTTCCTAAAAATTAGGAGAAAATTAGGAGAGTTCCTAAAGTGGATGAGAGAATATAGAGAGTTTCCTAAAGTGGATGAGAGAATTTTAGGTGAGTTTCCAAAAAATGGACGAGAGAGTTTAGGAAAATTTCCTAAAAATGGATGAGAGAATTTAGGAAAGTTTCCAAAAAAAAAGTGGATGGGAGAGTTAGGAAAGTTTCCTAAAAAAATGGATGAGAAGAATTTAGGAAACTTTCCAAAAAAAATGGATAAGAGAGTTTGGGAAAGCTTCCTAAAAAAGGTAGAAGAGAGAGTGTCCAAGTGATACAAAGAGTTATCCAAGTGCTTTACTTAGTTTCTTAATTGATTTTGGAAACAAGTTAGTTTTTCGAAACCTTTTGAAAATCCTTTTCCTCTTGAACAAAACTTTTGGTAATCTTCTTGAAACAAACTTTTGGTAACCTTCTTGAAAACAACCTTTGGTAATCTTCTTGAAACAACTTTTGGTAACTTCCAAATTCTACTCCAAGAAAGATTGCACAAATCAGATTTGGTTCCCTATTCAAAACAATTCGGTTGCCCCTTTCTTTCCCTTCCTTTTTTTCTCTTGCCAACCGATTCCTCTTTTTTTTTTTTTTTTGACTACAAACTATCAACCACGACACAAAACAAGGAAGTCCACAAATAATAACTACCAAGAACTCCAAGATCTTTCAAGAACTTTCAAGGAAGTTGTTAGGAACTTCAGAAATTTCAAGATTGTGGTCAAGAATTCAAGAAGCTCAAGATTATTGCAAGTTCTCTTCAAGATTCACAAAATTCCAACAAGTTTGCCAAAATCCAGATTTGAAAACCAAGTAAGCAAGTTGGATAACACAAACAACAAGACTGGACAGTTTGTATTCGGGATAAACAGTAACTATGACAGTGTCGGTGAACAGTATGATGAACAGTGTCGGTGAACAGTATGATGAACAGTGTCGGGTGAACAGTCGGTGAATAGTGACTTTTTTTTTTAACAAGGCAGCGGACGAAACACAAAGACCCTACGACACAACTACGAAAAAATAAGGATATACGAAAGATACCTCTACCAAAGCTCTGAAGCCAACTGAAAAGTTCCCGATCAACTTGTTTCGAGACACGTAGCACGTTTGCCCAAGGATCTAGGAGGGATGTCCAAAAGTGGAATTGCGAGATTTAGAACCAAAGGATAAGAGAGTTTGGGAAAGCTTCCTAAAAAGGTAGAAGAGAGAGTGTCCAAGTGAGTACAAAGAGTTATCCAAGTGCTTTACTTAGTTTCTTAATTGATTTTGGAAACAAGTTAGTTTTTGGAAACCTTTTGAAAATCCTTTTCCTCTTGAACAACTTTTGGTAATCTTCTTGAAACAACTTTTGGTAACCTTCTTGAAACAACCTTTGGTAATTTTCTTGAAACAACTTTTGGTAACTTCCAAATTCTACTCCAAGAAAGATTGCACAAATCAGATTTGGTTCCCTATTCAAAACAATTCGGTTGCCCCTTTCTTTCCCTTCCTTTTTTTTTCTCTTGCCAACCGATTCCTCTTTTTTTTTTTTTTTGACTACAACTATCAACCACGACACAAAACAAGGAAGTCCACAAATAATAACTACCAAGAACTCCAAGATCTTTCAAGAACTTTCAAGGAAGTTGTTAGGAACTTCAGAAATTTCAAGATTGTGGTCAAGAATTCAAGAAGCTCAAGATTATTGCAAGTTCTCTTCAAGATTCACAAAATTCCAACAAGTTTTGCCAAAATCCAGATTTGAAAACCAAGTAAGCAAGTTGGATAACACAAACAACAAGACTGGACAGATTTGTATTCGGATAAACAGTAACTATGAACAGTGTCGGTGAACAGTATGAGAACAGTGTCGGTGAACAGTATGATGAACAGTGTCGGTGAGTGAACAGTCGGTGAATAGTGACTTTTTTTTTTTAACAAAGGCAGCGGACGAAACACAAAGACCCTACGACACAACTACGAAAAAATAAGGATATAACGAAAGATACCTCTACCAAAGCTCTGAAGCCAACTGAAAAGTTCCTCGATCAACTTGTTTCGAGACACGTAGCACGTTTGCCCAAGGATCTAGCGAGGATGTCCAACGCTTGGAATTGCGAGATCTAGAACCAAACGGACGACACGATTGGATTCAAGACGGCAGTACGACGACTCCAATGAAGGTGGCTTCTCCACGGGATAGGTCGGTAGAACAATCTAGGACGAGACGCAAGATTGCTCAAAACCCTTGCCAAAGCAAGTAAAAGGCTCGAACACTCTTCTTAGAAGAAGGAACGAAAATAAGACAATTTTATTGATAAAAGTTCTGACCCTTAAACCTTACAAGGAAAGCCTATTTATAGGCTAAAGTGACTAAAACCCTAAAGGCTAGGAAAAGGAAAAAGTCGGCCCATGCTCTTACTTAATCATTAACTAATTGCTAACTAATTGATGGGGCCTAAGGCCTTATTCTCTTGGTGGCCCGCTTGACTCTTTGTGGGCTTGGATCATGGTGTAAATGGCTCGATTGTCTCTCTCCAAGCCTCAATATCTTTGTGAACTCCATGTTGGTCTTGGACAACTCTAACCAGAACTTGGAGTGATTTTATGAAGAGCTTGGCCCGTACACGCGTGACTGGGCCCAATGGGACTCGGACTGGGTCATTGCGTGGGCCGAGGCTCGTGCACACATCAGTCCCCTCCTCTTGAGAAGGATTTGTCCTCAAATCTAGATGATACTAACAAGAGTTAGTAGTATGACAAATCAAATCGATAGTGCTTTGGAGGTCAGCCACGTTGGGAACAAATGAAAGGTCACGAGCCAAGTTAAATGCCGTTTGGTCAGTTTCATGAGGCTCTCAAACAAGGACATGCGCCAAGATAGGAAAGAACTTGTGTAAGGTAGCAATCCAAAGCTCTCTAATCAACTTTCGGCCATGGATTGTCATATTGTCACCTGACATAAGTGGCAGCAATGAAGTGACGCGCACTCCATACGAATCGCATGAATTTGCGCAAGTTGGAGTTGGTAAAGTCAGCTCATGGTAGCCAGCTTGTGGATGCGGGAAGAAGCATGAACGTGCACCACTTTCAGCAGGAATAAGTACGAAATCGGGTTGCACGTCCTTAACCATAGTTGGAAAATTGTGGACAGCGTTACAACCTATGAAAACAAAATAACCTTCAACTTGAAACAATTCAGAAATCGGGTAAAGAACTAAGGGTACATTATTGACTAGGTGGTAAGAAGGTGTAGAACAAGATTTAAATGAGAAAACTCCCTTTAACACTCAATATTCCTTCCACCCATTGATTCAACTTGAGATGCCAGTGCTAGTCCTTTACACTTCTCTTCAACACCTACATGAGAGCGACAAGAGTTGGTGCTAGTAAAACAAGGCAAAGGTGAGGAATGAACCATAGGTAGAGAACAAGCAGTAGAATCCGGAATTTCCCCTTTAAGATGAGCTCGAATCAATCCTCCAATGGTGTGGACAGGTTTGGGTTGACATGGTTCCGTGAATTGAGACCAAAGAGATTTAGCTTCTAGAAGACAAACTCCATGGAAACTCGCAAAGTGTCCAAGTGGCGTGGGAATGGAACATGCCATGACCAACTCTACTTGACTTTCTTTAATCTGTACAAACGAAGAGGTACTAACCAAAACACATGTTAGCGTGTTAGCAAACAAAAACGTCCACACTTTCAACTTTTGCGAACATGGCCAACTCCTCCTCTTTACTCATCAATACGGCCAAAGTATTCTCGCCTTTCCCCACTTTATTCTTCTTGGACATTTGTTCATTTATTGCACTTGAGTTCGGATTTTCATTGTCTAGCTCATGTGCATGGCTCAGTTGTAACTCATTCATATTTGGCTCTTCAGTCAACGAGGGACTCGGATGAATTTTCCCTTTATTATCACCGGTTGACACATGGTTAAGTTGCTCCAAGTGGGAATCCAACACTTGGCTAAGTCTTTCCATCATAGAATCAACCAATGCTTTAGTCCGACTTCGGAATTCATTCTTTGCTTCGCGAAGCTTTGACTAAATTCGAGAATTCTCAAACTCCTCGTCTTGATTGTCAAGACACTTCTTAGATGAACCTCGTTTGCTTGAAATTGATCTCGATTTAGATGCTCGACACAAACTTCTTCGCTCCTTCTCATATTCATCACAATCTCGTTTATACCTACACACGAAGCACGGTAACGTTCCATCTCCTCCCGGAGTGAACGAAACTCACGTTGTGAACTATCTTCCATGGAATTGTGCTTGGGAGTAGGCCGCTTGGAACCCCTCCTCTTGAGAGGCTCATTCTCCAAGAATTCTTGACTGTATGAGTAAGAGGCAACTCCCCTAGGCATGATTACGTGACCTGCAAAAATGGTTAGCAAAGAAAAGGAGATTCCTCACAAGCTCACGTGTATGTGCTCATCACTCGTGTATCACTCAACTCTCGTATTTGTCACTCAAAACACTCTAATGATCTTACCAAATACCTTTACCTGTTGGATTAGGTGGTTGATAAATGCTGCTCAAGCCCAAATAATTGTCACCAACTTCTTTCGCAAGAGTAATCACGGAGATGTAGGAGAAAGTGTAGGGAAGTGTTCCTAAAAATTAGGAGAAAATATAGGAGAGTTTCCTAAAGTGGATGAGAGAATATAGGAGAGTTTCCTAAAGTGGATGAGAGAATTTTAGGTGAGTTTCCAAAAAATGGACGAGAGAGTTTAGGAAAATTTCCTAAAAATGGATGAGAGAATTTAGGAAAGTTTCCAAAAAAAAAGTGGATGAGAGAGTTTAGGAAAGTTTCCTAAAAAATGGATGAGAGAATTTAGGAAATTTCCAAAAAAAATGGATAAGAGAGTTTGGGAAAGCTTCCTAAAAAGGTAGAAGAGAGAGTGTCCAAGTGAGTACAAAGAGTTATCCAAGTGCTTTACTTAGTTTCTTAATTGATTTTGGAAACAAGTTAGTTTTTGGAAACCTTTTGAAAATCCTTTTCCTCTTGAACAACTTTTGGTAATCTTCTTGAAACAACTTTTGGTAACCTTCTTGAAACAACCTTTGGTAATCTTCTTGAAACAACTTTTGGTAACTTCCAAATTCTACTCCAAGAAAGATTGCACAAATCAGATTTGGTTCCCTATTCAAAACAATTCGGTTGCCCCTTTCTTTCCCTTCCTTTTTTTTTTCTCTTGCCAACCGATTCCTCTTTTTTTTTTTTTTTTTGACTACAACTATCAACCACGACACAAAACAAGGAAGTCCACAAATAATAACTACCAAGAACTCCAAGATCTTTCAAGAACTTTCAAGGAAGTTGTTAGGAACTTCAGAAATTTCAAGATTGTGGTCAAGAATTCAAGAAGCTCAAGATTATTGCAAGTTCTCTTCAAGATTCACAAAATTCCAACAAGTTTTGCCAAAATCCAGATTTGAAAACCAAGTAAGCAAGTTGGATAACACAAACAACAAGACTGGACAGATTTGTATTCGGATAAACAGTAACTATGAACAGTGTCGGTGAACAGTATGATGAACAGTGTCGGTGAACAGTATGATGAACAGTGCGGGTGAACAGTGACTTTTTTTTTTTTTTTTTTAACAAGGCAGCGGACGAAACACAAAGACCCTACGACACAACTACGAAAAAATAAGGATATAACGAAAGATACCTCTACCAAAGCTCTGAAGCCAACTGAAAAGTTCCTCGATCAACTTGTTTCGAGACACGTAGCACGTTTGCCCAAGGATCTAGCGAGGATGTCCAACGCTTGGAATTGCGAGATCTAGAACCAAACGGACGACACGATTGGATTCAAGACGGCAGTACGACGACTCCAATGAAGGTGGCTTCTCCACGGGATAGGTCGGTAGAACAATCTAGGACGAGACGCAAGATTGCTCAAAACCCTTGCCAAAGCAAGTAAAAGGCTCGAACACTCTTCTTAGAAGAAGGAACGAAAATAAGACAATTTTATTGATAAAAGTTCTGACCCTTAAACCTTACAAGGAAAGCCTATTTATAGGCTAAAGTGACTAAAACCCTAAAGGCTAGGAAAAGGAAAAAGTCGGCCCATGCTCTTACTTAATCATTAACTAATTGCTAACTAATTGATGGGGCCTAAGGCCTTATTCTCTTGGTGGCCCGCTTGACTCTTTGTGGGCTTGGATCATGGTGTAAATGGCTCGATTGTCTCTCTCCAAGCCTCAATATCTTTGTGAACTCCATGTTGGTCTTGGACAACTCTAACCAGAACTTGGAGTGATTTTATGAAGAGCTTGGCCCGTACACGCGTGACTGGGCCCAATGGGACTCGGACTGGGTCATTGCGTGGGCCGAGGCTCGTGCACACATCAGTCCCCTCCTCTTGAGAAGGATTTGTCCTCAAATCTAGATGATACTAACAAGAGTTAGTAGTATGACAAATCAAATCGATAGTGCGTTTGGAGGTCAGCCACGTTGGGAACAAATGAAAGGTCACGAGCCAAGTTAAATGCCGTTTGGTCAGTTTCATGAGGCTCTCAAACAAGGACATGCGCCAAGATAGGAAAGAACTTGTGTAAGGTAGCAATCCAAAGCTCTCTAATCAACTTTCGGCCATGGATTGTCATATTGTCACCTGACATAAGTGGCAGCAATGAAGTGACGCGCACTCCATACGAATCGCATGAATTTGCGCAAGTTGGAGTTGGTAAAGTCAGCTCATGGTAGCCAGCTTGTGGATGCGGGAAGAAGCATGAACGTGCACCACTTTCAGCAGGAATAAGTACGAAATCGGGTTGCACGTCCTTAACCATAGTTGGAAAATTGTGGACAGCGTTACAACCTATGAAAACAAAATAACCTTCAACTTGAAACAATTCAGAAATCGGGTAAAGAACTAAGGGTACATTATTGACTAGGTGGTAAGAAGGTGTAGAACAAGATTTAAATGAGAAAACTCCCTTTAACACTTCAATATTCCTTCCACCCATTGATTCAACTTGAGATGCCAGTGCTAGTCCTTTACACTTCTCTTCAACACCTACATGAGAGCGACAAGAGTTGGTGCTAGTAAAACAAGGCAAAGGTGAGGAATGAACCATAGGTAGAGAACAACCAGTAGAATCCGGAATTTCCCCTTTAAGATGAGCTCGAATCAATCCTCCAATGGTGTGGACAGGTTTGGGTTGACATGGTTCCATGAATTGAGACCAAAGAGATTTAGCTTCTAGAAGACAAACTCCATGGAAACTCGCAAAGTGTCCAAGTGGCGTGGGAATGGAACATGCCATGACCAACTCTACTTGACTTTCTTTAATCTGTACAAACGAAGAGGTACTAACCAAAACACATGTTAGCGTGTTAGCAACAAAAACGTCCACACTTTCAACTTTTGCGAACATGGCCAACTCCTCCTCTTTACTCATCAATACGGCCAAAGTATTCTCGCCTTTCCCCACTTTATTCTTCTTGGACATTTGTTCATTCATTGCACTTGAGTTCGGATTTTCATTGTCTAGCTCATGTGCATGGCTCAGTTGTAACTCATTCATATTTGGCTCTTCAGTCAACGAGGGACTCGGATGAATTTTCCCTTTATTATCACCGGTTGACACATGGTTAAGTTGCTCCAAGTGGGAATCCAACACTTGGCTAAGTCTTTCCATCATAGAATCAACCAATGCTTTAGTCCGACTTCGGAATTCATTCTTTGCTTCACGAAGCTTTGACTCAATTCGAGAATTCTCAAACTCCTCGTCTTGATTGTCAAGACACTTCTTAGATGAACCTCGTTTGCTTGAAATTGATCTCGATTTAGATGCTCGACACAAACTTCTTCGCTCCTTCTCATATTCATCACAATCTCGTTTATACCTACACACGAAGCACGGTAACGTTCCATCTCCTCCCGGAGTGAACGAAACTCACGTTGTGAACTATCTTCCATGGAATTGTGCTTGGGAGTAGGCCGCTTGGAACCCCTCCTCTTGAGAGGCTCATTCTCCAAGAATTCTTGACTGTATGAGTAAGAGGCAACTCCCCTAGGCATGATTACGTGACCTGCAAAAATGGTTAGCAAAGAAAAGGAGATTCCTCACAAGCTCACGTGTATGTGCTCATCACTCGTGTATCACTCAACTCTCGTATTTGTCACTCAAAACACTCTAATGATCTTACCAAATACCTTTACCTGTTGGATTAGGTGGTTGATAAATGCTGCTCAAGCCCAAATAATTGTCACCAACTTCTTTCGCAAGAGTAATCACGGAGATGTAGGAGAAAGTGTAGGGAAGTGTTCCTAAAAATTAGGAGAAAATATAGGAGAGTTTCCTAAAGTGGATGAGAGAATATAGGAGAGTTTCCTAAAGTGGATGAGAGAATTTTAGGTGAGTTTCCAAAAAATGGACGAGAGAGTTTAGGAAAATTTCCTAAAAATGGATGAGAGAATTTAGGAAAGTTTCCAAAAAAAAAAGTGGATGAGAGAGTTTAGGAAAGTTTCCTAAAAAATGGATGAGAGAATTTAGGAAACTTTCCAAAAAAAATGGATAAGAGAGTTTGGGAAAGCTTCCTAAAAAGGTAGAAGAGAGAGTGTCCAAGTGAGTACAAAGAGTTATCCAAGTGCTTTACTTAGTTTCTTAATTGATTTTGGAAACAAGTTAGTTTTTGGAAACCTTTTGAAAACCCTTTTCCTCTTGAACAACTTTTGGTAATCTTCTTGAAACAACTTTTGGTAACCTTCTTGAAACAACCTTTGGTAATCTTCTTGAAACAACTTTTGGTAACTTCCAAATTCTACTCCAAGAAAGATTGCACAAATCAGATTTGGTTCCCTATTCAAAACAATTCGGTTGCCCCTTTCTTTCCCTTCCTTTTTTTTTCTCTTCCCCCCCCATTCCCCTTTTTTTTTTTTTTTTTTGACTACAACTATCAACCACGACACAAAACAAGGAAGTCCACAAATAATAACTACCAAGAACTCCAAGATCTTTCAAGAACTTTCAAGGAAGTTGTTAGGAACTTCAGAAATTTCAAGATTGTGGTCAAGAATTCAAGAAGCTCAAGATTATTGCAAGTTCTCTTCAAGATTCACAAAATTCCAACAAGTTTTGCCAAAATCCAGATTTGAAAACCAAGTAAGCAAGTTGGATAACACAAACAACAAGACTGGACAGATTTGTATTCGGATAAACAGTAACTATGAACAGTGTCGGTGAACAGTATGAACAGTGTGATGAACAGTGTCGGGTGAACAGTCGGTGAATAGTGACTTTTTTTTTTTTTTTTAACAAGGCAGCGGACGAAACACAAAGACCCTACGACACAACTACGAAAAAATAAGGATATAACGAAAGATACCTCTACCAAAGCTCTGAAGCCAACTGAAAAGTTCCTCGATCAACTTGTTTCGAGACACGTAGCACGTTTGCCCAAGGATCTAGCGAGGATGTCCAACGCTTGGAATTGCGAGATCTAGAACCAAACGGACGACACGATTGGATTCAAGACGGCAGTACGACGACTCCAATGAAGGTGGCTTCTCCACGGGATAGGTCGGTAGAACAATCTAGGACGAGACGCAAGATTGCTCAAAACCCTTGCCAAAGCAAGTAAAAGGCTCGAACACTCTTCTTAGAAGAAGGAACGAAAATAAGACAATTTTATTGATAAAAGTTCTGACCCTTAAACCTTACAAGGAAAGCCTATTTATAGGCTAAAGTGACTAAAACCCTAAAGGCTAGGAAAAGGAAAAAGTCGGCCCATGCTCTTACTTAATCATTAACTAATTGCTAACTAATTGATGGGGCCTAAGGCCTTATTCTCTTGGTGGCCCGCTTGACTCTTTGTGGGCTTGGATCATGGTGTAAATGGCTCGATTGTCTCTCTCCAAGCCTCAATATCTTTGTGAACTCCATGTTGGTCTTGGACAACTCTAACCAGAACTTGGAGTGATTTTATGAAGAGCTTGGCCCGTACACGCGTGACTGGGCCCAATGGGACTCGGACTGGGTCATTGCGTGGGCCGAGGCTCGTGCACACATCAGTCCCCTCCTCTTGAGAAGGATTTGTCCTCAAATCTAGATGATACTAACAAGAGTTAGTAGTATGACAAATCAAATCGATAGTGCGTTTGGAGGTCAGCCACGTTGGGAACAAATGAAAGGTCACGAGCCAAGTTAAATGCCGTTTGGTCAGTTTCATGAGGCTCTCAAACAAGGACATGCGCCAAGATAGGAAAGAACTTGTGTAAGGTAGCAATCCAAAGCTCTCTAATCAACTTTCGGCCATGGATTGTCATATTGTCACCTGACATAAGTGGCAGCAATGAAGTGACGCGCACTCCATACGAATCGCATGAATTTGCGCAAGTTGGAGTTGGTAAAGTCAGCTCATGGTAGCCAGCTTGTGGATGCGGGAAGAAGCATGAACGTGCACCACTTTCAGCAGGAATAAGTACGAAATCGGGTTGCACGTCCTTAACCATAGTTGGAAAATTGTGGACAGCGTTACAACCTATGAAAACAAAATAACCTTCAACTTGAAACAATTCAGAAATCGGGTAAAGAACTAAGGGTACATTATTGACTAGGTGGTAAGAAGGTGTAGAACAAGATTTAAATGAGAAAACTCCCTTTAACACTTCAATATTCCTTCCACCCATTGATTCAACTTGAGATGCCAGTGCTAGTCCTTTACACTTCTCTTCAACACCTACATGAGAGCGACAAGAGTTGGTGCTAGTAAAACAAGGCAAAGGTGAGGAATGAACCATAGGTAGAGAACAACCAGTAGAATCCGGAATTTCCCCTTTAAGATGAGCTCGAATCAATCCTCCAATGGTGTGGACAGGTTTGGGTTGACATGGTTCCATGAATTGAGACCAAAGAGATTTAGCTTCTAGAAGACAAACTCCATGGAAACTCGCAAAGTGTCCAAGTGGCGTGGGAATGGAACATGCCATGACCAACTCTACTTGACTTTCTTTAATCTGTACAAACGAAGAGGTACTAACCAAAACACATGTTAGCGTGTTAGCAAACAAAAACGTCCACACTTTCAACTTTTGCGAACATGGCCAACTCCTCCTCTTTACTCATCAATACGGCCAAAGTATTCTCGCCTTTCCCCACTTTATTCTTCTTGGACATTTGTTCATTCATTGCACTTGAGTTCGGATTTTCATTGTCTAGCTCATGTGCATGGCTCAGTTGTAACTCATTCATATTTGGCTCTTCAGTCAACGAGGGACTCGGATGAATTTTCCCTTTATTATCACCGGTTGACACATGGTTAAGTTGCTCCAAGTGGGAATCCAACACTTGGCTAAGTCTTTCCATCATAGAATCAACCAATGCTTTAGTCCGACTTCGGAATTCATTCTTTGCTTCACGAAGCTTTGACTCAATTCGAGAATTCTCAAACTCCTCGTCTTGATTGTCAAGACACTTCTTAGATGAACCTCGTTTGCTTGAAATTGATCTCGATTTAGATGCTCGACACAAACTTCTTCGCTCCTTCTCATATTCATCACAATCTCGTTTATACCTACACACGAAGCACGGTAACGTTCCATCTCCTCCGGAGTGAACGAAACTCACGTTGTGAACTATCTTCCATGGAATTGTGCTTGGGAGTAGGCCGCTTGGAACCCCTCCTCTTGAGAGGCTCATTCTCCAAGAATTCTTGACTGTATGAGTAAGAGGCAACTCCCCTAGGCATGATTACGTGACCTGCAAAAATGGTTAGCAAAGAAAAGGAGATTCCTCACAAGCTCACGTGTATGTGCTCATCACTCGTGTATCACTCAACTCTCGTATTTGTCACTCAAAACACTCTATGATCTTACCAAATACCTTTACCTGTTGGATTAGGTGGTTGATAAATGCTGCTCAAGCCCAAATAATTGTCACCAACTTCTTTCGCAAGAGTAATCACGGAGATGTAGGAGAAAGTGTAGGGAAGTGTTCCTAAAAATTAGGAGAAAATATAGGAGAGTTTCCTAAAGTGGATGAGAGAATATAGGAAGTTCCTAAAGTGGATGAGAGAATTTTAGGTGAGTTTCCAAAAAATGGACGAGAGAGTTTAGGAAATTCCTAAAAATGGATGAGAGAATTTAGGAAAGTTCCAAAAAAAAAGTGGATGAGAGAGTTTAGGAAAGTTTCCTAAAAATGGATGAGAGAATTTAGGAAAGTTTCCAAAAAAAATGGATAAGAGAGTTTGGGAAAGCTTCCTAAAAAGGTAGAGAGAGAGTGTCCAAGTGAGTACAAAGAGTTATCCAAGTGCTTTACTTAGTTTCTTAATTGATTTTGGAAACAAGTTAGTTTTTGGAAACCTTTTGAAAATCCCTTTTCCTCTTGAACAACTTTTGGTAATCTTCTTGAAACAACTTTTGGTAACCTTCTTGAAACAACCTTTGGTAATCTTCTTGAAACAACTTTTGGTAACTTCCAAATTCTACTCCAAGAAAGATTGCACAAATCCGATTTGGTTCCCTATTCAAAACAATTCGGTTGCCCCTTTCTTTCCCTTCCTTTTTTTTTTCTCTTGCCAACCGATTCCTCTTTTTTTTTTTTTTGACTACAACTATCAACCACGACACAAAACAAGGAAGTCCACAAATAATAACTACCAAGAACTCCAAGATCTTTCAAGAACTTTCAAGGAAGTTGTTAGGAACTTCAGAAATTTCAAGATTGTGGTCAAGAATTCAAGAAGCTCAAGATTATTGCAAGTTCTCTTCAAGATTCACAAAATTCCAACAAGTTTTGCCAAAATCCAGATTTGAAAACCAAGTAAGCAAGTTGGATAACACAAACAACAAGACTGGACAGATTTGTATTCGGATAAACAGTAACTATGAACAGTGTCGGTGAACAGTATGATGAACAGTGTCGGGTGAACAGTCGGTGAATAGTGACTTTTTTTTTTTTTAACAAGGCAGCGGACGAAACAAAAGACCAACTACGAAAAATAAGGATATAACGAAAGATACCTCTACCAAAGCTCTGAAGCCAACTGAAAAGTTCCTCGATCAACTTGTTTCGAGACACGTAGCACGTTTGCCCAAGGATCTAGCGAGGATGTCCAACGCTTGGAATTGCGAGATCTAGAACCAAACGGACGACACGATTGGATTCAAGACGGTAGTACGACGACTCCAATGAAGGTGGCTTCTCCACGGGATAGGTCGGTAGAACAATCTAGGACGAGACGCAAGATTGCTCAAAACCCTTGCCAAAGCAAGTAAAAGGCTCGAACACTCTTCTTAGAAGAAGGAACGAAAATAAGACAATTTATTGATAAAAGTTCTGACCCTTAAACCTTACAAGGAAAGCCTATTTATAGGCTAAAGTGACTAAAACCCTAAAGGCTAGGAAAAGGAAAAAGTCGGCCCATGCTCTTACTTAATCATTAACTAATTGCTAACTAATTGATGGGGCCTAAGGCCTTATTCTCTTGGTGGCCCGCTTGACTCTTTGTGGGCTTGGATCATGGTGTAAATGGCTCGATTGTCTCTCTCCAAGCCTCAATATCTTTGTGAACTCCATGTTGGTCTTGGACAACTCTAACCAGAACTTGGAGTGATTTTATGAAGAGCTTGGCCCGTACACGCGTGACTGGGCCCAATGGGACTCGGACTGGGTCATTGCGTGGCCGAGGCTCGTGACACATCAGTCCCCTCCTCTTGAGAAGGATTTGTCCTCAAATCTAGATGATTACTAACAAGAGTTAGTAGTATGACAAATCAAATCGATAGTGCGTTTGGAGGTCAGCCACGTTGGGAACAAATGAAAGGTCACGAGCCAAGTTAAATGCCGTTTGGTCAGTTTCATGAGGCTCTCAAACAAGGACATGCGCCAAGATAGGAAAGAACTTGTGTAAGGTAGCAATCCAAAGCTCTCTAATCAACTTTCGGCCATGGATTGTCATATTGTCACCTGACATAAGTGGCAGCAATGAAGTGACGCGCACTCCATACGAATCGCATGAATTTGCGCAAGTTGGAGTTGGTAAAGTCAGCTCATGGTAGCCAGCTTGTGGATGCGGGAAGAAGCATGAACGTGCACCACTTTCAGCAGGAATAAGCACGAAATCGGGTTGCACGTCCTTAACCATAGTTGGAAAATTGTGGACAGCGTTACAACCTATGAAAACAAAATAACCTTCAACTTGAAACAATTCAGAAATCGGGTAAAGAACTAAGGGTACATTATTGACTAGGTGGTAAGAAGGTGTAGAACAAGATTTAAATGAGAAAACTCCCTTTAACACTTCAATATTCCTTCCACCCATTGATTCAACTTGAGATCCAGTGCTAGTCCTTTACACTTCTCTTCAACACCTACATGGGAGCGACAAGAGTTGGTGCTAGTAACATTCTCAAAACAAGGCAAAGGTGAGGAATGAACCATAGGTAGAGAACAAGCAGTAGAATCCAGAATTTCCCCTTTAAGATGAGCTCGAATCAATCCTCCAATGGTGTGGACAGGTTTGAGTTGACATGGTTCCATGAATTGAGACCAAAGAGATTTAGCTTCTAGAAGACAAACTCCATGGAAACTCGCAAAGTGTCCAAGTGGCGTGGGAATGGAACATGCCATGACCAACTCTACTTGACTTTGTTTAATCTGTACAAACGAAGAGGTACTAACCAAAAACACATGTTAGCGTGTTAGCAAACAAAAACGTCCACACTTTCAACTTTTACGAACATGGCCAACTCCTCCTCTTTACTCATCAATACGGCCAAAGTATTCTCGCCTTTCCCCACTTTATTCTTCTTGGACATTTGTTCATTCATTGCACTTGAGTTCGGATTTTCATTGTCTAGCTCATGTGCATGGCTCAGTTGTAACTCATTCATATTTGGCTCTTCAATCAACGAGGGACTCGGATGAATTTTCCCTTTATTATCACCGGTTGACACATGGTTAAGTTGCTCCAAGTGGGAATCCAACACTTGGCTAAGTCTTTCCATCATAGAATCAACCAATGCTTTAGTCCGACTTCGGAATTCATTCTTTGCTTCACGAAGCTTTGACTCAATTCGAGAATTCTCAAACTCCTCGTCTTGATTGTCAAGACACTTCTTAGATGAACCTCGTTTGCTTGAAATTGATCTCGATTTAGATGCTCGACACAAACTTCTTCGCTCCTTCTCATATTCATCACAATCTCGTTTATACCTACACACGAAGCACGGTAACGTTCCATCTCCTCCCGGAGTGAACGAAACTCACGTTGTGAACTATCTTCCATGGAATTGTGCTTGGGAGTAGGCCGCTTGGAACCCCTCCTCTTGAGAGGCTCATTCTCCAAGAATTCTTGACTGTATGAGTAAGAGGCAACTCCCCTAGGCATGATTACGTGACCTGCAAAAATGGTTAGCAAAGAAAAGGAGATTCCTCACAAGCTCACGTGTATGTGCTCATCACTCGTGTATCACTCAACTCTCGTATTTGTCACTCAAAACACTCTAATGATCTTACCAAATACCTTTACCTGTTGGATTAGGTGGTTGATAAACGCTGCTCAAGCCCAAATAATTGTCACCAACTTCTTTTGCAAGAGTAATCACGGAGATGTAGGAGAAAGTGTAGGGAAGTGTTCCTAAAAATTAGGAGAAAATATAGGAGAGTTTCCTAAAGTGGATGAGAGAATATAGGAGAGTTTCCTAAAGTGGATGAGAGAATTTTAGGTGAGTTTCCAAAAAATGGACGAGAGAGTTTAGGAAAATTTCCTAAAAATGGATGAGAGAATTTAGGAAAGTTTCCAAAAAAATGGATGAGAGAATTTAGGAAAGTTTCCAAAAAAATATGGATAAGAGAGTTTGGGAAAGCTTCCTAAAAAGGTAGGAGAGAGAGTGTCCAAGTGAGTACAAAGAGTTATCCAAGTGCTTTACTTAGTTTCTTAATTGATTTCGGAAACAAGTTAGTTTTTGGAAACCTTTTGAAAATCCTTTTCCTCTTGAACAACTTTTGGTAACCTTCTCGAAACAACTTTGGTAATCTTCTTGAAACAACTTTTGGTAACCTTCTTGAAACAACCTTTGGTAATCTTCTTGAAACAACTTTTGGTAACTTCCAAATTCTACTCCAAGAAAGATTGCACAAATCAGATTTGGTTCCCTATTCAAAACAATTCGGTTGCCCCTTTCTTTCCCTTCCTTTTTTTTTTCTCTTGCCAACCGATTCCTCTTTTTTTTTTTTTTTTGACTACAACTATCAACCACGACACAAAACAAGGAAGTCCACAAATAATAACTACCAAGAACTCCAAGATCTTTCAAGAACTTTCAAGGAAGTTGTTAGGAACTTCAGAAATTTCAAGATTGTGGTCAACAATTCAAGAAGCTCAAGATTATTGCAAGTTCTCTTCAAGATTCACAAAATTCCAACAAGTTTTGCCAAAATCCAGATTTGAAAACCAAGTAAGCAAGTTGGATAACACAAACAACAAGGCTGGACAGATTTGTATTCGGATAAACAGTAACTATGAACAGTATCGGTGAACAGTACGATGAACAGTCGGTGAATAGTGACTTTTTTTTTTCGTGAACACTGCGAAAAAATAAGGATATAACGAAAGATACCTCTACCAAAGCTCTGAAGCCAACTGAAAAGTTCCTCGATCAACTTGTTTCGAGACACGTAGCACGTTTGCCCATGGATCTAGCGAGGATGTCCAACGCTTGGAATTGCGGGATCTAGAACCAAACGGACGACACGATTGGATTCAAGACGGTAGTACGACGACTCCAATGAAGGTGGCTTCTCCACGGGATAGGTCGGTAGAACAATCTAGGATGAGACGCAAGATTGCTCAAAACCCTTGCCAAAGCAAGTAAAAGGCTCGAACACTCTTCTTAGAAGAAGGAACGAAAATAAGACAATTTTATTGATAAAAGTTCTGACCCTTAAACCTTACAAGGAAAGCCTATTTATAGGCTAAAGTGACTAAAACCCTAAAGGCTAGGAAAAGGAAAAAGTCGGCCCATGCTCTTACTTAATCATTAACTAATTGCTAACTAATTGATGGGGCCTAAGGCCTTATTCTCTTGGTGGCCCGCTTGACTCTTTGTGGGCTTGGATCATGGTGTAAATGGCTCGATTGTCTCTCTCCAAGCCTCAATATCTTTGTGAACTCCATGTTGGTCTTGCACAACTCTAACCAGAACTTGGAGTGATTTTATGAAGAGCTTGGCCCGTACACGCGTGACTGGGCCCAATGGGACTCGAACTGGGTCATTGCGTGGGCCGAGGCTCGTGCACACATCAGTCCCCTCCTCTTGAGAAGGATTTGTCCTCAAATCTAGATGGGGATGGATGATACTAACAAGAGTTAGTAGTATGACAAATCAAATCAATAGTGCGTTTGGAGGTCAGCCACGTTGGGAACAAATGAAAGGTCACGAGCCAAGTTAAATGCCGTTTGGTCAGTTTCATGAGGCTCTCAAACAAGGACATGCGCCAAGATAGGAAAGAACTTGTGTAAGGTAGCAATCCAAAGCTCTCTAATCAACTTTCGGCCAAGGATTGTCATATTGTCACCTGACATAAGTGGCAGCAATGAAGTGGCGCGCACTCCATACGAATCGCATGAATTTGCGCAAGTTGGAGTTGGTAAAGTCAGCTCATGGTAGCCAGCTTGTGGATGCGGGAAGAAGCATGAACGTGCACCACTTTCAGCAGGAATAAGTACGAAATCGGGTTGCACGTCCTTAACCATAGTTGGAAAATTGTGGACATCGTTACAACCTATGAAAACAAAATAACCTTCAACTTGAAACAATTCAGAAATCGGGTAAAGAACTAAGGGTACATTATTGACTAGGTGGTAAGAAGGTGTAGAACAAGATTTAAATGAGAAAACTCCCTTTAACACTTCAATATTCCTTCCACCCATTGATTCAACTTGAGATGCCAGTGCTAGTCCTTTACACTTCTCTTCAAAACCTACATGGGAGCGACAAGAGTTGGTGCTAGTAACATGCTCAAAACAAGGCAAAGGTGAGGAATGAACCATAGGTAGAGAACAAGCAGTAGAATCCAGAATTTCCCCTTTAAGATGAGCTCGAATCAATCCTCCAATGGTGTGGACAGGTTTGAGTTGACATGGTTCCATGAATTGAGACCAAAGAGATTTAGCTTCTAGAAGACAAACTCCATGGAAACTCGCAAAGTGTCCAAGTGGCGTGGGAATGGAACATGCCATGACCAACTCTACTTGACTTTGTTTAATCTGTACAAACGAAGAGGTACTAACCAAAACACATGTTAGCGTGTTAGCAAACAAAAACGTCCACACTTTCAACTTTTGCGAACATGGCCAACTCCTCCTCTTTACTCATCAATACGGCCAAAGTATTCTCGCCTTTCCCCACTTTATTCTTCTTGGACATTTGTTCATTCATTGCACTTGAGTTCGGATTTTCATTGTCTAGCTCATGTGCATGGCTCAGTTGTAACTCATTCATATTTGGCTCTTCAATCAACGAGGGACTCGGATGAATTTTCCCTTTATTATCACCGGTTGACACATGGTTAAGTTGCTCCAAGTGGGAATCCAACACTTGGCTAAGTCTTTCCATCATAGAATCAACCAATGCTTTAGTCCGACTTCGGAATTCATTCTTTGCTTCACGAAGCTTTGACTCAATTCGAGAATTCTCAAACTCCTCGTCTTGATTGTCAAGACACTTCTTAGACGAACCTCGTTTGCTTGAAATTGATCTCGATTTAGATGCTCGACACAAACTTCTTCGCTCCTTCTCATATTCATCACAATCTCGTTTATACCTACACACGAAGCACGGTAACGTTCCATCTCCTCCCGGAGTGAACGAAACTCACGTTGTGAACTATCTTCCATGGAATTGTGCTTGGGAGTAGGCCGCTTGGAACCCCTCCTCTTGAGAGGCTCATTCTCCAAGAATTCTTGACTGTATGAGTAAGAGGCAACTCCCCTAGGCATGATTACGTGACCTGCAAAAATGGTTAGCAAAGAAAAGGAGATTCCTCACAAGCTCACGTGTATGTGCTCATCACTCGTGTATCACTCAACTCTCGTATTTGTCACTCAAAACACTCTAATGATCTTACCAAATACCTTTACCTGTTGGATTAGGTGGTTGATAAACGCTGCTCAAGCCCAAATAATTGTCACCAACTTCTTTCGCAAGAGTAATCACGGAGATGTAGGAGAAAGTGTAGGGAAGTGTTCCTAAAAATTAGGAGAAAATATAGGAGAGTTTCCTAAAGTGGATGAGAGAATATAGGAGAGTTTCCTAAAGTGGATGAGAGAATTTTAGGTGAGTTTCCAAAAAATGGACGAGAGAGTTTAGGAAAATTTCCTAAAAATGGATGAGAGAATTTAGGAAAGTTTCCAAAAAAATATGGATAAGAGAGTTTGGGAAAGCTTCCTAAAAAGGTAGGAGAGAGAGTGTCCAAGTGAGTACAAAGAGTTATCCAAGTGCTTTACTTAGTTTCTTAATTGATTTCGGAAACAAGTTAGTTTTTGGAAACCTTTTGAAAATCCTTTTCCTCTTGAACAACTTTTGGTAACCTTCTCGAAACAACTTTTGGTAATCTTCTTGAAACAACTTTTGGTAACCTTCTTGAAACAACCTTTGGTAATCTTCTTGAAACAACTTTTGGTAACTTCCAAATTCTACTCCAAGAAAGATTGCACAAATCAGATTTGGTTCCCTATTCAAAACAATTCGGTTGCCCCTTTCTTTCCCTTCCTTTTTTTTTCTCTTGCCAACCGATTCCTCTTTTTTTTTTTTTTTGACTACAACTATCAACCACGACACAAAACAAGGAAGTCCACAAATAATAACTACCAAGAACTCCAAGATCTTTCAAGAACTTTCAAGGAAGTTGTTAGGAACTTCAGAAATTTCAAGATTGTGGTCAAGAATTCAAGAAGCTCAAGATTATTGCAAGTTCTCTTCAAGATTCACAAAATTCCAACAAGTTTTGCCAAAATCCAGATTTGAAAACCAAGTAAGCAAGTTGGATAACACAAACAACAAGGCTGGACAGATTTGTATTCGGAAAAACAGTAACTATGAACAGTATCGGTGAACAGTAATGATGAACAGTGTCGGTGAACAGTATGATGAACAGTGTCGGGTGAACAGTACGATGAACAGTCGGTGAATAGTGACTTTTTTTTTTTCGTGAACACTACGATAAAATAGGGATATAACGAAAGATACCTCTACCAAAGCTCTGAAGCCAACTGAAAAGTTCCTCGATCAACTTGTTTCGAGACACGTAGCACGTTTGCCCATGGATCTAGCGAGGATGTCCAACGCTTGGAATTGCGGGATCTAGAACCAAACGGACGACACGATTGGATTCAAGACGGTAGTACGACGACTCCAATGAAGGTGGCTTCTCCACAGGATAGGTCGGTAGAACAATCTAGGACGAGACGCAAGATTGCTCAAAACCCTTGCCAAAGCAAGTAAAAGGCTCGAACACTCTTCTTAGAAGAAGGAACGAAAATAAGACAATTTTATTGATAAAAGTTCTGACCCTTAAACCTTACAAGGAAAGCCTATTTATAGGCTAAAGTGACTAAAACCCTAAAGGCTAGGAAAAGGAAAAAGTCGGCCCATGCTCTTACTTAATCATTAACTAATTGCTAACTAATTGATGGGGCCTAAGGCCTTATTCTCTTGGTGGCCCGCTTGACTCTTTGTGGGCTTGGATCATGGTGTAAATGGCTCGATTGTCTCTCTCCAAGCCTCAATATCTTTGTGAACTCCATGTTGGTCTTGGACAACTCTAACCAGAACTTGGAGTGATTTTATGAAGAGCTTGGCCCGTACACGCGTGACTGGGCCCAATGGGACTCGGACTGGGTCATTGCATGGGCCGAGGCTCGTGCACACATCAGTCCCCTCCTCTTGAGAAGGATTTGTCCTCAAATCTAGATGGGGATGGATGATACTAACAAGAGTTAGTAGTATGACAAATCAAATCGATAGTGCGTTTGGAGGTCAGCCACGTTGGGAACAAATGAAAGGTCACGAGCCAAGTTAAATGCCGTTTGGTCAGTTTCATGAGGCTCTCAAACAAGGACATGCGCCAAGATAGGAAAGAACTTGTGTAAGGTAGCAATCCAAAGCTCTCTAATCAACTTTCGGCCATGGATTGTCATATTGTCACCTGACATAAGTGGCAGCAATGAAGTGACGCGCACTCCATACGAATCGCATGAATTTGCGCAAGTTGGAGTTGGTAAAGTCAGCTCATGGTAGCCAGCTTGTGGATGCGGGAAGAAGCATGAACGTGCACCACTTTCAGCAGGAATAAGCACGAAATCAGGTTGCACGTCCTTAACCATAGTTGGAAAATTGTGGACAGCGTTACAACCTATGAAAACAAAATAACCTTCAACTTGAAACAATTCAGAAATCGGGTAAAGAACTAAGGGTACATTATTGACTAGGTGGTAAGAAGGTGTAGAACAAGATTTAAATGAGAAAACTCCCTTTAACACTTCAATATTCCTTCCACCCATTGATTCAACTTGAGATGCCAGTGCTAGTCCTTTACACTTCTCTTCAACACCTACATGGGAGCGACAAGAGTTGGTGCTAGTAACATTCTCAAAACAAGGCAAAGGTGAGGAATGAACCATAGGTAGAGAACAAGCAGTAGAATCCAGAATTTCCCCTTTAAGATGAGCTCGAATCAATCCTCCAATGGTGTGGACAGGTTTGAGTTGACATGGTTCCATGAATTGAGACCAAAGAGATTTAGCTTCTAGAAGACAAACTCCATGGAAACTCGCAAAGTGTCCAAGTGGCGTGGGAATGGAACATGCCATGACCAACTCTACTTGACTTTGTTTAATCTGTACAAACGAAGAGGTACTAACCAAAACACATGTTAGCGTGTTAGCAAACAAAAACGTCCACACTTTCAACTTTTACGAACATGGCCAACTCCTCCTCTTTACTCATCAATACGGCCAAAGTATTCTCGCCTTTCCCCACTTTATTCTTCTTGGACATTTGTTCATTCATTGCACTTGAGTTCGGATTTTCATTGTCTAGCTCATGTGCATGGCTCAGTTGTAACTCATTCATATTTGGCTCTTCAGTAAACGAGGGACTCAGATGAATTTTCCCTTTATTATCACCGGTTGACACATGGTTAAGTTGCTCCAAGTGGGAATCCGACACTTGGCTAAGTCTTTCCATCATAGAATCAACCAATGCTTTAGTCCGACTTCGGAATTCATTCTTTGCTTCACGAAGCTTTGACTCAATTCGAGAATTCTCAAACTCCTCGTCTTGATTGTCAAGACACTTCTTAGATGAACCTCGTTTGCTTGAAATTGATCTCGATTTAGGTGCTCGACACAAACTTCTTCGCTCCTTCTCATATTCATCACAATCTCGTTTATACCTACACACGAAGCACGGTAACGTTCCATCTCCTCCAGGAGTGAACGAAACTCACGTTGTGAACTATCTTCCATGGAATTGTGCTTGGGAGTAGGCCGCTTGGAACCCCTCCTCTTGAGAGGCTCATTCTCCAAGAATTCTTGATTGTATGAGTAAGAGGCAACTCCCCTAGGCATGATTACGTGACCTGCAAAAATGGTTAGCAAAGAAAAGGAGATTCCTCACAAGCTCACGTGTATGTGCTCATCACTCGTGTATCACTCAACTCTCGTATTTGTCACTCAAAACACTCTAATGATCTTACCAAATACCTTTACCTGTTGGATTAGGTAGTTGATAAATGCTGCTCAAGCCCAAATAATTGTCACCAACTTCTTCCGCAAGAGTAATCACGGAGATGTAGGAGAAAGTGTAGGGAAGTGTTCCTAAAAATTAGGAGAAAATATAGGAGAGTTTCCTAAAGTGGATGAGAGAATATAGGAGAGTTTTCCAAAGTGGATGAAAGAATTTTAGGTGAGTTTCCTAAAAATGGATGAGAGAATTTAGGAAAGTTTCCAAAAAATGGACGAGAGAGTTTAGGAAAATTTCCTAAAAAAGGATGAGAGAATTTAGGAAAGTTTCCAAAAAAAATGGATGAGAGAGTTTAGAAAAGTTTCCTAAAAAATGGATTAGAGAGTTTAGGAAAGTTTCCAAAAAAAATGGATGAGAGAGTTTAGAAAAGTTTCCTAAAAAATGGATTAGAGAGTTTAGGAAAGTTTCCAAAAAAAATGGATGAGAGAGTTTGGGAAAGCTTCCTAAAAAGGTAGGAGAGAGAGTATCCGAGTGAGTACAAAGAGTTATCCAAGTGCTTTACTTAGTTTCTTAATTGATTTTGGAAACAAGTTAGTTTTTGGAAACCTTTTGAAAATCCTTTTCCTCTTGAACAACTTTTGGTAACCTTCTTGAAACAACTTTTGGTAATCTTCTTGAAACAACTTCTTGAAACAACTTTTGGTAACCTTCTTGAAACAACTTTTGGTAATCTTCTTGAAACAACTTTTGGTAACCTTCTTGAAACAACCATTGGTAATCTTCTTGAAACAACTTTTGGTAACTTCCAAATTCTACTCCAAGAAAGATTGCACAAATCAGATTTGGTTCTCTATTCAAAACAATTCGGTTGCCCCTTTCTTACCCTTCCTTTTTTTTTTCTCTTGCCAACCGATTCCTCTTTTTTTTTTTTTTTTTGACTACAACTATCAACCACGACACAAAACAAGGAAGTCCACAAATAATAACTACCAAGAACTCCAAGATCTTTCAAGAACTTTCAAGGAAGTTGTTAGGAACTTCAGAAATTTCAAGATTGTGGTCAAGAATTCAAGAAGCTCAAGATTATTGCAAGTTCTCTTCAAGATTCACAAAATTCCATCAAGTTTTGCCAAAATCCAGATTTGAAAAC
Organism: Coffea canephora; assembly: GCA_036785865.1. Taxonomy (NCBI): domain Eukaryota; kingdom Viridiplantae; phylum Streptophyta; class Magnoliopsida; order Gentianales; family Rubiaceae; genus Coffea; species Coffea canephora. Next base: position 42,054,656 of record CM071918.1, on the reverse strand, counting down.
CAAGTAAGCAAGTTGGATAACACAAACAACAAGGCTGGACAGATTTGTATTCGGATAAACAGTAACTATGAACAGTATCGGTGAACAGTAATGATGAACAATGTCGGGTGAACAGTACGGTGAACAGTCTGTGAACAGTGACTTTTTTTTTTTTTTTAAAAGGTAGCGGACGAAACACAAAGACCCTACGACACAACTACGAAAAAATAAGGATATAACGAAAGATACCTCTACCAAAGCTCTGAGCCAACTGAAAAGTTCCTCGATCAACTTGTTTAGAGACACGTAGAACGTCTGCCCAAGGATCTAGCAAGGATGTCCAACGCTTGGAATTACGGGATCTAGAACCAAACGGACGACACGATTGGATTCAAGATGGTAGTACGACGACTCCAATGAAGTTGGCTTCTCCACAGGATAGGTCGGTAGAACAATCTAGGACGAGACGCAAGATTGCTCAAAACCCTTGCCAAAGCAAGTAAAAGGCTCGAACACTCTTCTTAGAAGAAGGAACGAAAATAAGACAATTTTATTGATAAAAGTTCTGACCCTTAAACCTTACAAGGAAAGCCTATTTATAGGCTAAAGTGACTAAAACCCTAAAGGCTAGGAAAAGGAAAAAGTCAGCCCATGCTCTTACTTAATCATTAACTAATTGCTAACTAATTGATGGGGTCTAAGGCCTTATTCTCTTGGTGGCCCGCTTGACTCTTTGTGGGCTTGGATCATGGTGTAAATGACTCGATTGTCTCTCTCCAAGCCCTCAATATCTTTGTGAACTCCATGTTGGTCTTGGACAATTCTAACCAGAACTAGGAGTGATTCTTTGAAGAGCTTGGCCCGTACACGCGTGACTGGGCCCAATGGGACTCGGACTGGGTCATTGCGTGGGCCGAGGCTCGTGCACACATCATGTAGTGAGTTCGCAGGGTATCAAAGTAGGCAAGTCCAAGATTGAGGCCATCGAGCAATGGCCAACTCCCACATCCGTCCCTGAGGTACGCAGTTTTCTTGGATTGGCAGGCTTCTACCGGCGCTTTGTCAAGAACTTCAGCACCATTGCCGCCCCAATGACCGCCGTGACCAAGAAAAATGTTAAGTTCTACTGGGGGGAAGACCAAGAACAAGCATTTCTTATGCTCAAAAACAAACTCACCCATGCACCTGTTTTAGCGTTACCAAACTTTAATAAGACTTTTGAAATCGAGTGTGATGCTTCTGGTTTAGGTATTGGCGCTGTCCTCATACAAGACAAAAGGCCTTGTGCCTTCTTTAGTGAGAAACTGGGAGGAGCTGCTTTAAACTACCCAATGTATGACAAGGAGTTGTACGCACTGGTGAGGGCCTTGGAGACCTGGCAACACTATCTTCGCCCTCGGGAGTTCGTGATACACACCGATCACGAGTCACTGAAGTTTCTCAAGAGGCAACCCAAGTTAAGCAAGAGACATGCCAAATGGGTAAGCTTCATTGACACCTTCTCCTATGTGATTAAATACAAGACTGGCAAGACAAATGTGGTAGCTGATGCCTTGTCACGCAGACACTCCTTACTTGCCTGTCTTGATGCTAAGTTATTAGGGTTCGAAATGATTAAGGAACTCTACACACATGATCATGACTTTGGTGACATATATGCTACGTGTGTTAAGAACCCACATGGAAAGTACTTTTTGCATGATGGATTCCTATTTTATGTGGATAAACTGTGTGTGCCTAATTCTTCCATTCGTGATCTTCTGGTTAGGGAAGGAAATAGTGGTGGTCTCATGGGAAACTTTGGCATGGTTAAAACTCTTGCCATGTTACAAGAGCATTTCTACTGGCCTCACATGCGTCGAGATGTGGAGCGCATGGTTGGTAGATGTGTCACTTGTCATAAAGCGAAGTCTAAGGTACACCCATACGGCCTGTATACCCCATTGCCTATTCCCAACTATCCTTGGGTAGACTTGTCCATGGACTTTGTCTTAGGACTCCCTAGATCACCTAGGGGAAATGATTCCATCTTTGTAGTGGTTGATAGATTCTCTAAGATGGCTCATTTTATTCCTTGTCACAAAGCTGATGATGCATCCCATGTTGCTACTTTATTCTTCAAAGAAATTGTCCGTCTGCATGGCATGCCTAGGACCATCGTTAGTGATAGAGATGTCAAATTTCTGAGTTACTTTTGGAAGACTTTGTGGTCTAAACTTGGCACTAGGTTATTATTCTCCACCACCAGTCATCCACAAAGCGATGGGCAAGCTGAAGTTGTCAATCGCACACTTGGCACACTACTTCGGGCTTTGATTAAAAAGAATCTTAAAACTTGAGAAGAGTGCTTGCCTCATGTTGAATTCGCCTACAATCGAGCTGTTCACAGTGCTACCCACTACTCACCTTTTAAGATTGTTTATGGTTTTAACCCGCTGACCCCTCTTGATTTGGTACCCTTACCTTCCTCTGAGCACACAAGCTTAGATGGGAAAAAGAATGAGGATTTTGTGCGCAGGTTACATGAAGCCGTTCGAGCAAACATTGAGAGGCGTACTCAACAATACACCTAGCAGGCTAACAAGCACCGTCGCAAGATGATTTTCGAGCCTGGTGATTGGGTTTGGCTACACTTGCGCAAAGAGAGGTTCCCCAAGCAACGACAAAGCAAGCTATCCCCAAGAAGAGATGGACCCTTTCGCGTGCTCCAACGGGTTAATGACAACGCTTACAAATTGGAGCTACCTGGGGAATACAATATTAGCGCGACCTTCAATGTCGCGGACCTGAGCCCATTTCTTGACGGGGAGGATCCAGATTTGAAGGCAAATCCTTCTCAAGAGGAGGGGACTGATGTGTGCATGGATCAGGGCCCGCCCAATGACCCGGTCCAAGTCCCATTGGGCCCAGTCACATGTGCACGGGCCAAGCTTTTCAAAGAATCCCTCCAAGCCCTTGTCCGAGTTGTCAGATCAAGCTTGCAAAAAGCCAGAATTGATAACAAAAGGAAAGTGTCAAGCTTGTACTCCATCTCACAGAAGCTTGTACTCCAAGATCAACATGGAGCCCATAAAGATATTGAAGGCTTGGAAAGAGACAATCAAGCAATTTATACTTTGATCCAAACCCATGAAGAATCAAGTGGGCCTCTTTGTGAGTCGGCCGAGTAGGGCCTTAGTCGTTGTTATTTATTTAGTTGGACTAGTTGCTTAGTAGAAGGCATGGGCCGGCCCATTTGAAGTCAAGATGGCCGACCTTCCCTTTAGGGTTTCTTTAGGGTTTTTCTTGTTACCTTTAAGCCTATAAATAGGCTAGCTTTGTAAGGTTAAAGAAACAAGTTTGATGAATAAAATTCCTAGTATTCTCGTTTTCTTCCTAAAAGAGAATTCGAGCCTTTAACTTGCTTTGGCAAGGGTTTTTGAGCAATCTTACGTCCTGTCCTTGATTGTTCAATCGACCTATTCCCTTGGAGTGTCGTTCTACCGCTCTAAATCAAAACTTGCCATTCGTGTTGATTTAAAGTCTGCAATCCAAACGTAGGACAACCTCGCTAGATCCTTGGGCAAACGTGCTACGTGTCTCGAAACGAGTTGATCGAGGAACGTATCAATCCCCCTCTTTCATCCTAATTTGATGATAACCACTTTTTAGAGCAATTTTAGTGCACCATATAGCTCATGTAACATATCATCAAGTCTAGGAATAGGGTGACGATATTTTACTGTTATTGCATTAACGGCCCTACAGTTAGTGCACATTCGCCAACTTCCATCCTTTTTAGGCACCAAGATGATGGGAACCGCACATGGGCTCAAGCTTTCTCGTGCCCATCCCTTTGTTAGAAGCTCTTCGATTTGGCGTTGGAGCTCCGTTGTCTCATTTGGACCCATTTTGTAGGCTGGTCTGTTAGGAAGTGGGGCACCTGGAACCAAGTCAATTTGATGCTCAATTCCCCTTATTGATGGTAGTCCATTTGGAATCTCATCGGGGAAGACATCCTCATAATTCTGCAAAAGAGAGACAATACTAGATGGTAGAGTGTTAGTAAGATCACTTGTAACAACCAAAACCTCTTTGCACAAAAGTACAAAGATGGGTGTATTAACACTCAAAGCTTTTCTTGCTACATTGGCTTTGATCAATAGATTTTGCCTTTTCTCTCTCTTTGCAATTTTGGCCGACTCACTATATGTCTTTTTCCTCTCAATTTTCTCGGCCTTATCATTTTCTGTTGAGCTCTCGATTTTTTCTATTTTTTCTTCTCATTCTGAAGCTCGCTCTCCTTGATCAGGCTTTCTTGATCTTCACAAACTTGGATAGGAGTGAGCGGCACAAGCACAATCCTCTTCTCGCCTTGCTTGAAAGAGTGTTTATTGGTAATGCCATCGAATGTAACTCCCTTGTCGAATTGCCATGGTCTCCCCAATAGTATGTGACATGCTTGCATAGGGACGACGTCGCATAACACCACGTCCTCATATTTTCCAAGTTGGAAAGGTACTTGGACTTGCTTGGTCACACGAACATCTCTACTACTATCTTTCAACCATTGCAAACGATAAGGTGTTGGATGTCGTAGAGTGGGTAGTGTCAGTTTCTCCACCATCAAGGCACTAGCGACGTTAGCACAACTACCTCCATCTATGATCAAACTACATACCTTGCCTTTGATATAGCAACGGGTGTAGAAAATGTTCTCCCTTTATGCATGGTCGGCGGCTTTCACTTGGGTTGCTAAGACTCGTCTGACAACGAGTCCAACTCGTTCATCGATGGGCAATGCTTCCTCTTCTTTCTCTTCTTCCTCAAGGAATGGCAACTCCTCCTTATTATCTTCATCATCGGTGAAAAATTCACCATTGGGTAAGATGATTATAGTGCATTGGTTCGGGCATTGGCTAGCAATATGCCCTCGGCCTTGACATTTGAAGCATCTAGTATCTCGATTTCGCCCCATGCTTGACTCAATGGCAGTCTTTGGTGTTGCCTTAGACTCCCACTTAGTCATATCCGGCCTCAGTCTTGAAGGGGTGGAATTACTCGACCCTTTATTCTCTTTCTTTGGTGGTGTAGTTTAAGGATAAGAGGGTGAAAAGTTGGAGTAACTCCGAGTCGAACCCCTCCTCTTAATCCTCCTTTCAATCTTCTCAGCGATTTCGGGCCTTAGTCCGTTCAAGAAGCGTGCCATTGTTGCTTCTCGATCCTCCATGATGTCTGCCCGTAGCATGAGTATTTCCATTTCCTTGTGATAGTCCTCGACACTTCGTGCTCCTTGGTTGAGGGTTTGAACCTTTTGGTACAAGTCATGGTAGTAGTGACTTGGTACGAAATGCTTCCTCATTAGTCGTCTTAGCTCCGTCCAAGTTTGTATGGTAGGTTCACGACTCCTCCTTCGACTAGTGGAGAGTTGATCCCACCACACAATGGTGTAGTCGATGAATTCGACCACGGCCAACTTGACCTTTTGCTCCTCCGAGTAAGTATTGCAATCGAAGACAAGTTCAATCCGCTTCTCCCACTCTAAGTAGGCATCAGGGTCTGATCGTCCTTGGAAGGGTGGAATTTTCATCTTTATGCCCGGAATGTGGTCATTTGAAGGCTTAGCATCACGCTTGGACCTACTTTGCTTATCCTCATAGTTGTTGTTTGAGTTGGAGTCGCTAGACTCATGTGCATAAGCCTTTCCATGGCTGCCTTTGGAGCTTCCATGAGACAACTCTAAGCTGTCAATGCGTTGGTGCATCAGTTCAAGTTTTTGGTCCATCATGCATCCTAATTCGCGTTTGATTGCTTCTGTGAAAAGTTTAAGATCAAAAGCTTGGGAGCTTGCTTCCCCCTCGTTAGCCATGGTGCAATATTGATGCGATTGAGCACGAGACCCAAAGTGTACAAGTAGACCCTGTGAAGGTGCCCCTAGGCCCGGTGACACGAGCACGAGCTAAGAGATTCAAGGAGTCCCTCCAAGCCTTGGTACGTGCCATCCAAATCCAAGAGAAACCGGCCATTGAAGGAATTGAGTTGGAATATCCTTGCACGACTACTAAAATGCTGCTTACAATTGAAGATGCAAGTGTTCAAGCTCCAGATAGCGGGCTAAGCTGCAGTTAAGTACCCTCGCTGAGCCGTACGGGGATCTCGCTGCCCGGTCAGCGAGTCGAGGGTCCAAGGGGGCGCAACGCCCCCGAGGCCTATGATCTATAGTTAGTTGGGCTAGCTTTCGGTCAAGTGAAGGCCCAAGGGGCTGGCCGAACTTTCCTTGTTATTTTTCCAGTTTATTAGGTCTTAGTCACGGCTATTAATAGCCTCAAGCCACATGTTACATTCAGTTTTTTGAGAGTATTGAATAAAATTTCCAGAATTTCGTCCATTCCTTGTGGCAAATTCCCTTAGCTTGTGAAAGCTAAGTTGAACATCCTAGAGTTGATCCTAGGCTGTTCTTGACTTATCAATCAAGCACACATACTTGATTGTGGCGTCCTCTACCGTTAAATCTGTTCTTGAGTGGTCCAAGTTCAGGTTCAACTCCATCCAATCTTCATCGTGTTCCTCTAGATCCGAAGTTGCTTCCGCGTCTCGCATTAGCTGGCATCAGAGCTGGTTAGAGGTATCACGAATATCCCTTTTTATTGTTTTTAGATCTGTTTGTCTTCTAAATTCGTAGCTCAAGTGCTCGGGTTTGTCAAGTCCTAAATCTGTCTTGGTTGTTTCCTTGTCAGAAATCTGTCTTTGTTGTTTAGTTGTTGTCCGAAATTTTCGGTCCAGTTTTGTCTTGTGTTTATGTTCTGTTTAAATCCAAAAAAAAAAAAAATCTATTGTGATGCATACCTTATTGACATTCCCTTGAGTCGTTGCTGGAATTAATTTGCTGGGATACCGAATCTGTTTGCACTTGTTTCTTGAACCTTTGTGTTGTTGCTTTGCAAAACTCGAACATCAAAACCTTATTGGGGAAGTCTTGAGCTTCTTGGATCAAAGAGGTTAATCTTGGCAGTCTTGAAACCTGAAATAAACCTTCAACCGTGTTCTTGTTTTCATGGAACTTTGATCTTGAAACCAAATCTGTCCAAGTTGTTTACGTTAATTGCTGTGAGATTGTGGTCTAAACTAGCTGGCTATTGTGTGAAAACACCCCAACAGAAGTCAAAAAAAAAAAATTTCAAGAAAGACGGCTCTAGTTTCCAACTCTTGACCAGCCTTCAAGTTTTACCAAATCTGATTCAAACTTGGACTTCCAAATCTGAACAACCTCCAATCCTTGTCAGCCTACAAGTTTTACCAAATCTGATTCAAACTTGGACTTCCAAATTTGAACAGCCCAAGTCTTGGTCAGCCTTCAAGCCACCAAAATCTGATTCAAACTTGGACTTCCAAATCTGAACAACCTCCAATTCTTGACAACCTACAACTTTACCAAATTTGGTGCAAAATCTGACCAGCCCCAAAATTTCAAATTTGAACCACTTGGGACTCCCAAATCTGACCAAACTCCAAGGTTTCCAATCCTTGACAACCCCAAGTGTCCAAATCAGATCACACTTTCCAATTTTCGAATCTTGAATTCTTGAATTTCCCTAAAACTGTTGGAGCAATTGTGACACCCGATTGGGCTGACTTTTAGGTAGTAGATTGCCCATTATTTGAGCAGCATAAGGCCACCCAAAATACTCCAAAACCCTTACCAAAAAGACCACGGACCAGCAGCTCAACAAATTCCAGAAAATTGGGTTTCGGGTAGAGTTTTCTAGGATTTTCAAAATTTCAGCATTCAAGTTAATTGTCTTACTTTCTTTTGCGTCGTTAGTTATTGTCCAGCTATATTCTAAGTCTTGAGTCGTGTCTAGGTCTTTAGTCATTCAACTCCATTTTATTGCTACTAGCTTGTGTGTCACCTGTTGACTAGTCAAGAACGTACATTGCGGTGACGCCTAGTTTGTTCAACTCAAGCAACAAGCAAGCCAAGGAATTGCTTGGTAAGATTATTAGAGAGTGATACACTTGAGTGAAACATGAGTGTGAGTGACCTATACATTGTATTAAAAAAAAAAAAAAAGAGAGGAACTCGTTTTGTTTATTTGTTTTGCAGGTGGACTAAATATGTCTAGTGAAGTTGGTGAACAAACCATGGACATCAAACTACAGTTGGAAGCCATGATGAGGGAGTTCAAACGATTGCTTAAGAATGAAATTGAACCATTGCATGATCGAATTGATCAGTTGGAGAACTCGAAACCTCCACCTACCCCGAGTAAGGGCAAAGAATCGGCATACTCAAACGATGAAGAGGAAGCGTTTGAGGGGAGGCACCAAAATGATCAAAGGTTCCAACGTCGAGGAGATGACACCATTAAAGGTGTCAAACTCAAGATTCCCTCATTCCAAGGCAAGTCGGACCCCGAGGCGTACTTGGAATGGGAACGGAAAATTGAGTTAGTCTATGAATGCCACACCTATACGGAGGAGCAAAAGGTGAAACTAGCAGCCGTAGAATTCACTGACTACGCCTCCATTTGGTGGGACCAACTTAGACTAAGCCGAAGGAGAAATCGTGAGAGACCTGTGGAAACTTGGGAGGAAATGAGGAGTCTGATGAGAAAAAGGTTCGTTCCGAGCTACTATAGTCGAGATCTACACCGTCGGCTACAAGCTCTCAACCAAGGGTCCATGTCAGTTGAGGATTATTACAAGGAGATGGAAATGGCCATCATGAAGGCGGATTTGCGTGAAGATGGAGAGGCCACGATGGCTCGTTTTCTACATGGATTGAGGCCCGAGATTGCTGAAGTAGTGGAACTCCAACACTACCTCGACATGAATAAAATGCTCGAGAAGGCGGTTACCATTGAACGGCGCCTCAAGAGGAGGGGTACTGCACGACAAAGCACTACTTATCAAGCTGGAAATTGGCGCACTTCTCAACCAAAAAGGGAGGAGAAGGCCGCAGCTCCTTCTTACCCTCCAAGGCCAAATGGCCTCCCTTCCAAGGCAGCGCCCAAGCCTGACTTTAAGGCTAATAATGCAGCTTCCCAACCACGTGGTCGAGACACCAAGTGCTTTAAGTGTCAAGGATTTAGCCACATCGCTTCTCAATGCCCCAGCCAAAGGACCATGCTGATGTTGCCAAATGGGGAAATTGTATCAGATGAGGAAGAGGAGTACGAGGGGATGCCACCTCTAGAAGAGGAAGAGAATGAATCGAGTGAGGAGATACCTACGCATGAGGAGATTGGATGCCTAGTGGTTCGAAAGGTCCTCACTACCCACGCCAAAGAGGAGGAAATGGAGGTACAACGGGACAACCTTTTCTACACAAGGTGTCATATCAAGGATAAGGTGTGTAGTGTTGTTATTGATAGTGGGAGTTGTGCCAATGTCGCTAGTCTACTCATGGTAGAAATGCTAGGGCTCCAAGTTATCAAACATCCAAGACCTTATCGCCTTCAATGGTTGAACAATGAAGGGGAAATACGTGTGTTTAGACAAGTGAAAGTGCCATTCCGAATTGGCAAGTATGAAGACGAGATTACTTGTGATGTCGTGCCAATGCAAGCAAGTCACCTCATTCTTGGACGGCCTTGGCAATATGATCGCGATGTCGAATTCAAGGGAAGAGCTAATAAATATGTCTTTACTCATTGCAATAGAAAGGTGACACTTGTACCTCTCACCCCAAAACAAGTGTATGAAGATCAAATGAGGCTCCAAAAGGAGTATGAGCTAGAACTTGAGAGGAAAAAGCGAGAGAAAAGTGAGGAAGAAAAAGGAGAGAGAAGGGCCGAACCCCTAGGGAAGAAAAAGGCAACAAGTGGGTCGGCTATGAGAGAAGAAAATAAGGGGAAGCTAAGCTTGCTAGCAAAAGCCAAAGATGTAAGGCGAGCTTTGTCTTCCAACCAACTCTTACTTATGCTTGTGTGCAAAGAAGAGTTGGTCACTTCATCCATATCCACTGACTCCTTGCCTTCTACTATTTTACCTCTCTTGCAGGAATTTGAGGACATATTTCCTGAGGATGTACCTGATGGACTACCACCACTTAGGGGAATCGAGCACCAAATCGATCTCATTCCTGGAGCACCATTGCCTAACAAACCAGCCTATAGAATGGGTCCTGAGGAAACAAAGGAATTGCAAAGGCAAGTGGAGGAATTGCTAAGGAAAGGTTGGGCTAGAGAAAGTCTAAGTCCATGCGCTGTACCAGTGATTCTCGTGCCAAAGAAAGATGGAGCGTGGAGAATGTGCACCGACTGTCGAGCAGTCAATGCAATCACGGTAAAATATCGTCACCCTATCCCTAGGTTAGATGATATGTTAGATGAATTGCATGGTGCCATTATATTTACTAAAATTGATTTGAAAAGTGGTTACCACCAAATAAGAATGAAAGAGGGAGATGAGTGGAAAACCGCTTTCAAAACTAAACATGGTCTATACGAGTGGTTAGTAATGCCATTTGGTTTAACTAATGCACCTAGTACCTTCATGCGTTTAATGAACCATGTTTTGAGACCTTTTCTTGGGAAATTTGTAGTGGTTTACTTTGATGATATTCTGATTTATAGCAGAAGCTTAGAGGAACACCTTGAGCACCTCAAAGCCATCTTTGAAGTACTTCGAAGGGAAAGGCTATATGCCAACCTTAAGAAGTGCACATTTTGCACTGATCGTGTTGTGTTTCTAGGATATGTTGTAAGTGCGCAGGGCATTCACGTAGATGAAGAGAAGATTAAGTCCATCCAAGAGTGGCCAACACCTACCTCAGTAAGTGATGTGCGCAGCTTTCATGGATTAGCAAGCTTCTACCGTCGTTTTGTGAAGGATTTTAGCACCATCGCTGCACCTCTTACCGCAGTCATAAAGAAGAACGAGAAGTTCTTTTGGTGGGAAGCCCAAGATAAGGCTTTCCAATTGCTGAAACACAAACTCACACATGCACCACTCCTTGCAATACCTAACTTTGATCTCACTTTTGAAGTGGAATGTGATGCATCAGGTGTAGGAGTAGGAGCCGTACTCATGCAAGGAGGGAGACCGATTGCCTACTTTAGTGAGAAATTAAATGGCGCGGTCCTCAACTATTCAACTTATGACAAGGAGATGTTTGCCCTTGTACGTGCTTTGGAGACATGGCAACACTACCTACGTGCCCGGGAATTCGTCATCAAAACTGACCATGAGTCTCTCAAGCACCTAAAAGGACAACAAAAGCTGAGCAAACGACATGCCCGACGGGTAGCCTTCATTGAGTCTTTTCCATACGTCATCAAATACAAAACAGGGGACGAGTACGATTTGAGGGCAAATCCTTTTCAAGAAGAGGGGAATGATGCGATTGAACACGAGACCCAAAGTGTACAAGTAGACCCTGTGAAGGTGCCCCTAGGCCCGGTGACACGAGCACGAGCTAAGAGATTCAAGGAGTCCCTCCAAGCCTTGGTACGTGCCATCCAAATCCAAGAGAAACCGGCCATTGAAGGAATTGAGTTGGAATATCCTTGCACGACTACTAAAATGCTGCTTACAATTGAAGATGCAAGTGTTCAAGCTCCAGATAGCGGGCTAAGCTGCAGTTAAGTACCCTCGCTGAGCCGTACGGGGATCTCGCTGCCCGGTCAGCGAGTCGAGGGTCCAAGGGGGCGCAACGCCCCCGAGGCCTATGATCTATAGTTAGTTGGGCTAGCTTTCGGTCAAGTGAAGGCCCAAGGGGCTGGCCGAACTTTCCTTGTTATTTTTCCAGTTTATTAGGTCTTAGTCACGGCTATTAATAGCCTCAAGCCACATGTTACATTCAGTTTTTTGAGAGTATTGAATAAAATTTCCAGAATTTCGTCCATTCCTTGTGGCAAATTCCCTTAGCTTGTGAAAGCTAAGTTGAACATCCTAGAGTTGATCCTAGGCTGTTCTTGACTTATCAATCAAGCACACATACTTGATTGTGGCGTCCTCTACCGTTAAATCTGTTCTTGAGTGGTCCAAGTTCAGGTTCAACTCCATCCAATCTTCATCGTGTTCCTCTAGATCCGAAGTTGCTTCCGCGTCTCGCATCAAATATAGGGTAAAAATAATAATAATGGAAAGAAAGTTTATCTCACACACTTCCTCACATGTTTACTGTCGCTGTTGTGTTTGAACACTCTAATGAACTCACCAAGGTGTTTTCAAGGCTCCTCGGCCAACTCCTCGAAGAAGTTAGAACTCCTTCTAGTGTGGATTGACTTACCAACCAGGGTCACAAGATTGTATCACTTTGAACGAAAAAGAAAAAAAACAAAAGATGAAGGGACTGACCACGACTCAATGAATGACTCAAAGTTGAATTTTAAGGATCCTAGACAAAACTCTACCCAAAACTGGAATTTTGAGTTGCTGGTTGCTGCATTTCTGGTCAGTGTTTTGGTAGGTAAATGGACACTTAGAGGATTCAGAATAACACTTAAAACTGACCTAATGATGCACGAAAATTTTCAGAATTAATGATTGGACAGAAATTCCCCAACGGTTGCAAAGATGGAATCGAATGGAAAAGGAATTTGTGTTGCGGTGGGATTGTTTTGGAAATCCAAGGCTGACTTTTCTTCCTTGATCTTTTGGAACAAGGATTAGTCTTTCTATTTGCTGGTTCCCACGAATTCTAAGGTCAAGATCAAGATGGTCAGCTTTTAGGAGGGCATTTATCACAATGAATGGTCAAATTTGGAAGCTTTCAAGAGTCAAATTTCATGGCTGAATGTTCTTCTTATCAATGGTCAATTCTGGACACTTTCAAGAATCCCCAACTAAAGTTCCAAGAACTTCAAGATTGTGGTTTTAAACAATCAAGAACTTCAAGAAACCCAATTTTTGATCAAGATAGATTTCCAAGAATTTTGTAAGGTCAGCCAGCTATATATATATATATATTGTATATAAACAACAAGAACACAAGGTAACAACTAGATAGGACTCTAAAACCCTTTGTTACAAACTGATTTTTTCGGATGAACAGTAACCTAGGATGATCAAATAGAACAAAAGACTGGAATTAAATGGATATAACAGAATAGAAACAAGACACAAACACAAACGAAGAATCAAGAATAAGACACAAAAAAAAAAGGCTGGACCAAACAAGGCTAACCACAACAATTAACAACTAGACGCAAGTTTATGACGCGACAAATCTGGAAAAATAATGCAAGGGACATGAAAACTTCGAACATGAAAACAGAATTTTGGACAACTTGACTTGAAAGGGAAATAAATAAAGGGATATAACGTGATACCTCTTAACTAGCTCTGATTACCAACTGATACGAACGTCACCAACCTTGTGACGAAACTCATAAAAGATTAGCTTCAGGATCGACAAGAGGACACCAAGTTTGGAGCGGATGACCTCAACCTGTTAATCACGTGGTTAACGAACCTTGGTATAATGGTAGAAGACGCCACAACCTAGTGCGATTCTAGATTGATAAGTCACGAACACCTAGAGAAATTCTAAGGTATTCAAGAAGCCTTGGAGAAACCAAGAAAACTCTTAAAATCTGATTTATTTATTGAATGCCTCAAAACCATTGGAAGTATGGGCTATTTATAGCCTTACATAGAGATGAACAACTAAATAATATGGAACTAGTCTAGAATTGTGGGCTTGACTAAGACTAACAATTGTAGGCTTGACTATTTCCATAAGACTAAGAATTGTGGATTTGACCAAACCTTATGAGGTCATCCTTTAGGTAAATAACCTTATGAGGTCATCGCTCAGGTAAATAGCCTTATGAGGTCATCCCTTAGGTAAATAAAGCAAGGCTATGGACCATTAAACCCTTATTACAATGACTTAACTCAAACAGCAAATGTGACTAGAGAAGGGTCACGCATGGTTCTCTTTGATGTGCACTACATGGATGACTTTCATTCCTTCATGCTCAAGTCCCTCAATGACCTTGGGGACAATTTCTTGGCCTTGTATCACATGAACGAGTCCTTGGAGTTCCTCTCTCATCTTCTTAGCTCGTGCTCGAGTTACGGGTCCTAGGGGAACTCGAATAGTTCGCAATGGTGTCTCTTGGTTCATATCACTAAGTATATAGCTTACCCCGTTCCATTTATTTTCCTTAGCAGGGGCTGACACGGGGATCGCTCGGGAAGGTGTATAGTATAGGTGACTTTTGGTTTGTAGAATAGTTGATTTTGCCCTAATACTTGATGTAAGTTGACTAGTAAGATGTATATATTTGTTGTAGCGGTTATAGTTCGTAGCTTCGATAGGGTTTACTTTCTGGTACTAGTGGTGTGTATGACTTAATGTAATAGTTTATGCAACTTTTGAAGACGTAATTGTGTAAATGGAACTTTCTTTTGCGTGAAGTGCGCGAGTTAGGCACACGATCCGTTAAACCCCTTTGGTACGCCTCTGGGTACGGTGAGGTCGTCACAGAAGGTGCGTCTCAACATTGAGCAACGTAAGAGTCAATACGCGAAACAAGCAATTAAGGGAAGGCGCGAAATGATCTTTGAACCTAGTGATTGGGTCTGGTTGCACCTTAGAAAAGAACGGTTCCCAGCTCAAAGGAGTAGCAAGCTACTTCCTAGAGGCGACGGTCCATTCCAAATTCTTGAGCATGTTAGCAATAATGCTTACAAACTGGACCTCCCAGATAAGTATGGTTTTGTGAGTGCTACATTCAATGTTGCTGATCTTAGCCCATTCCTCGCAGATGATGACGTAGATTTGAGGACAAATCCTTTTCAAAAGAAGGGGAATGATGCGAATTGATGTGACATGAACTTGTTGAAGACGAATCCCATGACTCACTCGCACGATCTAGATGACTACACCGAAGGTTTGGCAGCGAAAATTTTGACCCTAATAGTCCTACGAGTTACGAACAATATTGATACAATATCAACCCATAACTAGTCGAATTAATGAACCAAATTGTAGGTAGAAGAACGTCACAATCAAGAAGGTACTTGATTGATAAGCTCGGATTGACTAACTTAAGAAAATTCTCAAGTATTCAAAGGAAACTCTCTTGGATAAGAGAAAGTAATTAACTCACCATTGTTATTGTAAAATCTGATTAACTAAAAATAGTGGAGAAGACTAGGCTATTTATAGCCTTACAATGACTCAAACCTAAAGCTATTTGGACTTAACTAAATCCTAAAACTAAGGACTAGATTTTCGGCCAAACTAGGGATAATGTTGGCCAAATTATTAAGCTAAAATAATAACTAGGGTTCGGCCACAATAATGACAATGTTGGTCAAATTTATTAAGCTAAAATTAACAACCAAATCAGCAAGATAAATGACAAATAAACCCTTGCTTAACAAGACTAAATAAACAACACAACTTGAAACTTGAATAACTTAAATAACTCGATTATGTGAAATCTTCATGGACTAGAGTAGGGATCCGGATCATATCACGAATGGAAGTGTAGCTCAAACCATGTAAGTAGAACAAGTGAAAGTGCCCCTAGGTCCCATCACACGAGCACGTGCCAAGAGACTACAGGATATGCTTCGAATTCTAATTAAAGCTGTCCAAGAGCAAGTCGGGAGGCTTAAGTGTATATAAGGCCTTGTGTATGAGGATGAAAGGCAAATCATCTTGTTAGAGGCCTTGTTCGATGAAGGAAGTCATGCTTGAAGGCCACGGATCTCATTAAAGTCATGTGGTTAATAGCCTAGTTATTTAGGGTTTGAGTATTTAATTAGTAGTAGTTGTTGGACTAGATCTGATACGAACCAAGAGACACCAGTGCGAACTATTCGAGTTCCCCTAGGACCCGTAACTCGAGCATGAGCTAACAAGATGAGGAAGGAACTCCAAGGACTTGTTCATGAGATACAAGGCCAAGAAATTGTCCCCAAGGTCATTGAGGGGCTTGAGCATGAAGGAATGAAAGCCATCCATGTAGTGCACGCCAAAGAGAACCATGTGTGACCCTTCTCTAGTCACATTTGCTGTTTTAGTTAAGTCATTGTAATAAGGGTTTAATGGTCCATAGCCTTGCTTTATTTACCTAAGCGATGATCTCATAAGGTTATTTACCTAAGCAATGACCTCATAAGGTTGTTTACCTAAGGGATGACCTCATAAGGTTTGGTCAAGCCCACAATTCTTAGTCTTATGGAATAGTCAAGCCTACAATTGTTAGTCTTAGTCAAGACCACAACTCTAGACTAGTTCCACATTTAGTTGTTCATCTCTATGTAAGGCTATAAATAGCCCACACTTCCAATGGTTTAGGCATTCAATCAATAAATCAGATTTTGAGAGTTTTCTTGGTTTCTCCAAGGCTTCTTGAATACCTTAGAATTTCTCTAGGTGTTCGTGACTTATCAATCTAGAATCGCACTAGGTTGTGGCGTCTTCTACCATTATACCAAGGTTCGTTAACCACGTGATTAACGGGTTGAGGTCATCCGCTTCAAACTTGGTGTCCTCTTGTCGATCCTGAAGCTAATATTTTACGGGTTTCGTCACAAGGTTGGCGACGTTCGTATCAGTTGGTAATCAGAGCTAATTAAGAGGTATCACGTTATATCCTTTTTTTTTATTTGCTTTTCGAGTCAAGTTGTCGAAAATTCTGTTTTCGTGTTCTAAGTTGCTATCCGCAATTTCCAGATTTGTTACTTCGTGTTCTTGCGTTATTTTTCCAGATTTGTTACGACATAAACTTGTGTCTAGTTGTTGTTAATTGTTGTGGTTAGCCTGGTTTGGTCCAGCCTTTTTTTTTTTGTCTTATTCTTGATTCCTTGTTTGAGTCTTGTTTCTATCCTGTTATATCCATTCAATTCCAGTCTTTTGTTCTATTTGATCATTCGAGGTTACTGTTCATCCGAAAAAAATCAGTTTGTAGCAAGGGTTTTAGAGTCCTATCTAGTTATTACCTTGTGTTCTTGTTTACATACAAAAAAAAAAAAAAATAGCTGGCTAACCTTACAAAAATTCCTGGAAATCTGTCTTGACCAAAACTTGGGTTTCTTGAAGTTCCTGATTGTTTAAAACCACAATCTTGAAGTTCTTGGAACTTTAGTTGGGATTCTTGAAGCCAACCAAAATCTGTCTTGATCAAATCGTGAAATCTTGGATTGTTTAGGGAGAGAATCATCTTCAATTTTGTGTTTCTTGAATTCTGGGAATTAACATCTTGAATTCTTGAAAGAATCTTGAAGTTTCTGGGTTTTGGGAACCAAATCTTGGTAAACAACAAGGCTGCAAAATTTCAGCTGCCAAAATCCTTGTCTTCACCACAACAATCTTCTTTCTTGACTAAGAACATTTTAGCCACGAAATTTGGCTCTTCTTGGCTGATTAGAAAACAAAAACAAAGGAAGAAGAAGAATATTCAGCCTATTCAAGTCAAATTTCCCAACCTATTCAAGTCAAATTTTCCAACCTGTTCAAGTCAAATTTTCCACCCTTGTTCCCAAAAACAACCAAATCAGTTCCAATCTTGAACTTGACCTTAGAATTTATGGGAACCAGCAAATAGGAAGACTAATCCTTGTTTCCAAAGGATTAAAGAAGAAAAGTCAGCCTTGGGTTTCCAAAACAGTCCTACCACAACACAAATTCATCTTCCATTCGGATTCCATCTTTGCAACCATTGGGGAATTTCTGTCCAATCATTAATTCTGGAAATTTTCGTGCATCATTAGGTTAGTTTTAAGTGTCATTCTGAATCCTCTAAGTGTCCATTTATCTACCAAAACACTGCCCAGAAATGCAGCAACCAGCAGCTCAAAATTCCAGTTTTGGGTAGAGTTTTTGTCTAGGATCCTTAAAATTCAACTTTGAGTCATTCATTGAGTCGTGGTCAGTCCCTTCATCTTTTGTTCTTTTTTCGTTCAAAGTGCTACAATCTTGTGACCCTGGTTGGTAAGTCGATCCACACTAGAAGGAGTTCTAACTTCTTCGAGGAGTTGACCGAGGAGCCTTGAAAATACCTTGGTGAGTTCTTAGAGTGTTCAAACACGAGAGCGAGAGTAAACACGTGAGGAAGTGTGCGAGATAAACTTTGCTTCTTTCCATTATTATTTTTTTTTACCCTACCATGGCTAACGAGGGGGGAGCAAGCTCCCAAGCTTTTGATCTTAAACTTTTCACAGAAGCAATCAAAGGCGAATTGGGACGCATGATGGACCAAAAACTTGAACTGATGCACCAACGCATTGACAGCTTAGAGTTGTCTCATGGAAGCTACAAAGGCAGCCGTGGAAAGGCTTATGCACATGAGTCTAGCGACTCTAACTCAGACAACAACTATGAGCATAAGCAAAGTAGGTCCAAGCGTGATGCTAGGCCTTCAAATGACCACATTCCGGGCATAAAGATGAAAATTCCGCCTTTCCAAGGACGATCAGACCCTGATGCCTACTTAGAGTGGGAGAAGCGGATTGAACTTGTTTACTCGGAAGAGCAAAAGGTCAAGTTGGCCGTGGTCGAATTCACCGACTACGCCGTTGTGTGGTGGGATCAACTCTCCACTAGTCGAAGGAGGAGTCGTGAACCTACCATACAAACTTGGACAGAGCTAAGACGACTAATGAGGAAGCGTTTCGTACCTAGTCACTACTACCGTGACTTGTACCAAAAGCTTCAAAGCCTCAACCAAGGAGCACGAAGTGTCGA
Source organism: Coffea canephora (assembly GCA_036785865.1). Classification (NCBI taxonomy): domain Eukaryota; kingdom Viridiplantae; phylum Streptophyta; class Magnoliopsida; order Gentianales; family Rubiaceae; genus Coffea; species Coffea canephora. The sequence goes on along the minus strand of CM071918.1, from coordinate 42,036,046 downwards.
GGACTATCACAAAGAAATGGAAATACTCATGCTACGGGCAGACATCATGGAGGATCGAGAAGCAACAATGGCACGCTTCTTGAACGGACTAAGGCCCGAAATCGCTGACCAAGTAGAGTTACACCACTATGTGGAACTTGGGGATTTGGTGGAAAAGGCCGTCAAGATTGAAAGGAGAATTAAGAGGAGGGGTTCGACTCGGAGTTACTCCAACTTTTCACCCTCTTATCTCCGAACTACACCACCAAAGAAAGAGGATAAAGGGCCGAGTAATTCCATCCCTTCAAGACCAAGGCCGGATATGACTAAGTGGGAGTCTACGGCAACACCAAAGACTGCCATTGAGTCGAGCATGGGGCGAAATCGAGATACTAGATGCTTCAAATGCCAAGGCCGAGGGCATATTGCTAGCCAATGCCCGAACCAACGCACTATGATCATCTTACCCAATGGTGAGTTTTTCACCGATGATGAGGATGAGAAGGAGGAGTTGCCATCCCTTGAGGAAGAAGAGGAAGCATTACCCGTCGATGAACGAGTTGGACTCGTTGTCAGACGAGCCTTAGCAACCCAAGTGAAAGCTGCCGACCATGCACAAAGGGAGAACATTTTCTACACCCGTTGCTATATCAAAGGCAAGGTATGTAGTTTGATCATAGATGGAGGTAGTTGTGCTAACGTCGCTAGTGCCTTGATGGTGGAGAAACTAGCACTACCCACTCTACGACATCCAACACCTTATCGTTTGCAATGGTTGAATGATAGTGGGGATGTTCGTGTGACCAAGCAAGTCCAAGTACCTTTCCGAATTGGAAAGTATGAGGACGTGGTGTTATGCGACGTGGTCCCTATGCAAGCATGTCACATACTATTGGGGAGACCATGGCAATTCGACAAGGGAGTTACATTCGATGGCATTACCAATAAATACTCCTTCAAGCAAGGCGAGAAGAGGATTGTGCTTGTGCCACTCACTCCTATCCAAGTTCGTGAAGATCAAGAAAGCCTGAACAAGGAGAGCGAGCTTGAGAATGAGAAGAAAAAAATAGAAAAAATCGAGAGCTCAACAGGAAATGATAAGGCCGAGAAAATTGAGAGGAAAAAGACATATAGTGAGCCGGCCAAAATTGAAAAGAGAGAGAAAAGGCAAAGTCTATTGATAAAAGCCAATGTAGTAAGAAAAGCTTTGAGTGTTAATACACCCATCTTTGTACTTTTGTGCAAAGAGGTGTTGGTTGTTACAAGTGATCTTACTAACACTCTACCATCTAGTATTGTCTCTCTTTTGCAGGATTATGAGGATGTCTTTCCCGATGAGATTCCAAATGGACTACCACCAATAAGGGGAATTGAGCATCAAATTGACTTGGTTCCAGGTGCCCCACTTCCTAACAGACCAGCCTACAAAATAGGTCCAGATGAGACAAAGGAGCTCCAACGCCAAATCGAAGAGCTTCTAACAAAGGGATGGGCACGAGAAAGCTTGAGCCCATGTGCGGTTCCCGTCATCTTGGTGCCTAAAAAGGATGGAAGTTGGCGAATGTGCACTGACTGTAGGGCCGTTAATGCAATAACGGTAAAATATCATCACCCTATTCCTAGACTTGATGATATGTTAGATGAGCTATATGGTGCTGTGATTTTCACTAAAATTGATCTAAAAAGCGGTTATCATCAAATTAGGATGAAAGAGGGGGATGAATGGAAAATGGCCTTTAAAACCAAACATGGCTTGTACGAGTGGTTAGTTATGCCATTTGGACTAACTAATGCACCTAGTACGTTCATGAGGTTGATGAACCACGTACTTCGTCCATTCCTTGGAAAATTTGTAGTTGTATATTTTGACGATATCCTGATTTATAGTAGGAGCTTAGATGAGCATGTTGAACATGTGAAGCTTGTTCTTGATGTACTTCGAAGGGAAAAGCTCTATGCTAACCTTAAGAAGTGCTCCTTTTGTACTGATCAACTTGTCTTCCTAGGCTTTGTTGTGAGTAAACAGGGAATCAAAGTGGACGAGGAGAAGGTTAAAGCAATTCGAGAATGGCCTACTCCAAGCACGGTGGGTGAGGTACGTAGCTTCCATGGTCTTGCTAGTTTTTATAGACGATTTGTTAAAGATTTTAGTACCATTGCTGCACCTCTAACTGCTGTAATTAAGAAAAATGAGCCATTTGTGTGGAGAGATGCTCAAGTACGTGCTTTCCAAATGCTTAAACATCAACTCACACATGCACCACTACTTGCATTACCATGCTTTGACAAGATGTTTGAAATAGAGTGTGATGCATCTGGGGTGGGTATTGGAGCTGTCCTAATGCAAGAGGGCAAACCAATTGCATACTTTAGTGAAAAACTCAATGGGGCAGCTTTGAACTATTCCACTTATGATAAGGAGTTGTACTCCTTAATCCGTGCTTTAGAAACTTGGCAACATTACTTGAGACCAAGGGAATTTGTCATACACACTGACCATGAGTCGCTTAAGCACATTAAGTCACAACACAAGTTGAATAAGCGTCATGTTAGGTGGATTGCATTTATTGAAACCTTCCCTTATGTGATTAAGTACAAAGTGGGGAAAACTAATGTTGTTGCTGATGCATTATCACGTCGGTACTCTTTGCTCACTCAACTTGATGCAAGGTTGTTAGGATTTGAATTAGTCAAAGAGTTATACACCAATGACCCAGATTTCTCAGGTATTTATGACTCTTGTGGTTCAGCAACTCAAGGTAAATTCTACATCCTTGATGGATTTCTTTTCTACCTCAATCGACTATGTATACCTAACTGCTCTATTCGCTCTTTACTTGTTAGGGAAGCACACGGAGGTGGCTTGATGGGACACTTTGGCGTAGCTAAAACCTTAGCTATCCTTCAAGAGCACTTCCATTGGCCAAGGATGAAACGAGATGTGGAGCGAATGATGGCTAAATGCATTACTTGCCACAAAGCTAAGTCTAAACTTCAACCCTATGGCCTTTATAGTCCTTTACCTGTACCTAAGGAACCTTGGACCGACATTTCCATGGATTTTGTTTTAGGGTTGCCTAGGTCAAAGAGGGGAAATGATAGCATCTTTGTTATTGTTGACAGATTTTCAAAAATGGCACATTTTATACCATGTCACAAAACAGATGATGCATCGCACATTGCTGATTTGTTTTTCAAAGAAATCATTAGATTGCATGGCAATGCCTAGGACAATTGTCTCTGATAGGGATGTCAAATTTTTGAGTTACTTTTGGAAAACTTTGTGGGAAAAATTGGGTACCAAATTGCTATTTTCTACTACTAGTCACCCACAAACTGATGCCCAAACTGAGGTTGTCAATCGTACACTATCTACACTCTTGCGTGCCATCATTAGAAAAAACATTAGAACCTGGGAAGAGTGTTTACCCCATGTTGAGTTTGCATACAATCGCACGGTGCATAGTTCTACTCATTTTTCACCATTTGAAATAGTCTATGGTTTTAATCCTTTAACACCACTAGACTTATCACCTTTACCTTCTTCTGAGCACATTAACATGGATGGTGCTAAACGAGCAGATTTTGTCAAGAAATTACACGAGCAGGTACGCCTAAACATTGAGCGAAGGATGGACCAAGTTGCTCAACGGGTTAACAAGGGACGCCAACGCGTTGTGTTTGAACCTGGTGACTGGGTGTGGTTACATCTACGCAAGGAAAGGTTCCCAGTCCAAAGACGCAATAAATTACTTCCCCGAGGAGATGGGCCGTTCCAAGTCATCAAGCGCATCAATGACAATGCTTACAAACTGGACCTACCCGGTGAGTACAATGTGAGCGCTACATTCAATGTCTCTGATCTATCTCCTTTTCTTGCAAACGATGAAGCTGATTTGAGGACAAATCCTTTTGAAGAGGAGGGGGATGATACGAACCAAGAGACACCAGTGCGAACTATTCGAGTTCCCCTAGGACCCGTAACTCGAGCACGAGCTAACAAGATGAGGAAGGAACTCCAAGGACTTGTTCATGAGATACAAGGCCAAGAAATTGTCCCCAAGGTCATTGAGGGGCTTGAGCATGAAGGAATGAAAGTCATCCATGTAGTGCACGCCAAAGAGAACCATGTGTGACCCTTCTCTAGTCACATTTGCTGTTTTAGTTAAGTCATTGTAATAAGGGCTTAATGGTCCATAGCCTTGCTTTATTTACCTAAGCGATGATCTCATAAGGTTATTTACCTAAGCAATGACCTCATAAGGTTGTTTACCTAAGGAATGACCTCATAAGGTTTGGTCAAGCTCACAATTCTTAGTCTTATGGAATAGTCAAGCCTACAATTGTTAGTCTTAGTCAAGACCACAACTCTAGACTAGTTCCACATTTAGTTGTTCATCTCTATGTAAGGCTATAAATAGCCCACACTTCCAATGGTTTAGGCATTCAATCAATAAATCAGATTTTGAGAGTTTTCTTGGTTTCTCCAAGGCTTCTTGAATACCTTAGAATTTCTCTAGGTGTTCGTGACTTATCAATCTAGAATCGCACTAGGTTGTGGCGTCTTCTACCATTATACCAAGGTTCGTTAACCACGTGATTAACGGGTTGAGGTCATTCGCTTCAAACTTGGTGTCCTCTTGTCGATCCTGAAGCTAATCTTTTACGGGTTTCGTCACAAGGTTGGCGACGTTCGTATCAAGATCAATAAGCTCATGTTGAGCATAGAGCCGAACCAAGAGCTCGTTTGTGAGTTTAAAACGTTCGACTTAGTCTTGCTAGTTTGGGCTGAGATTAGCTAGGGATAAGGGCCTCACGTGAAGCCTAATCCCTCTTGGTTGTCTTGCGCCTAGTAGTAGTATAAATAGGGCTATTACTAATATTATTTGGCAGATTGCGAATAAACAAAAACTTGAGAGTTTTCTCATTGGCTTCTTGTGAGTTTCTCTTGAATATCTTAGACTAATTACCTAAGATCTTCAAGTTAGACTTATCAATCTAGAATCACATTAGATTGTGGTATCATCTATGATGTGTGCATGGATCAGGGCCCACGCAATGACCCGGTCCGAGTTCCATTGGGCCCAGTCACACGTGCACGGGCCAAGCTCTTCAAAGAATCCCTCCAAGCCCTTGTTCAAGTTGTCCAAGACCAACATGGAGCCCATAGAGAAATTGAAGGCTTAGAAAGAGATAATCAAGTAACTTACACCTTGATCCAAGCCCATGAAGAAACAAGTGGGCCTCCGCGTGGGATGGCCAAGTAGGGCCTTAGTCCTTAATGCTTATTAGGTTGGATTAGTTGTTAGAAGAACATGGGCCGGCCCATATTGTCCACCAAGAGGGCCGACTGCTCTTAGGGTTTCTTTAGGGTTTGCTTATTGTTACCTTTAGCCTATAAATAGGCTAGCTTTGTAAGGTTACGAACACAAGTTTTATGAATGAAATTCTTAGTATTTTCGTTTTCTTTCTAAGAGAGAATTCGAGCCTCTAACTTGCTTTGGCAAGGGTTCTTGAGCAATCTTGCATCCTGTCCTTGATTGTTCAGCCGACCTATTCCCCTGGAGTATTCACCTTCATCGGAGTGTCGTTCTACCACTTTAAATCCAAGCGTGCTGTCTGTGTTGATTTAAAGTCTCGCAATCCAAACGTAGGACAACCTCGCTAGATCCTTGGGCAAACGTGTTACGTGTCTCGAAACGAGTTGATCGAGGAACGTATCAGTTGGCTTCAGAGCTTTGGTGGAGGTATCTTCCGTTATATCCGTAGTTTTGTCTTAGTTTTCCTTATTTCCGCTGCCTTGTTTTACAAAAAAATTCTGTTCGTTAGCATTGTTGCTTTGTTGTGCCGTTTCGTTCTTTTGTTGTCAAGAAATTCTGGTCGCTGTCTTGTTGTTGAAGTCGAGTCCAAAACTGTCCGTTTGTGTCTGTGTTAAAAAAAAAAAAATCTGACCGAGCAACTTCTCGTTCCAACCCGTATCCCGCGTCACAAAATTCTGGCCGAAGTTGTTGTTCTTGTTGTACCATTGTTAGTCAAAAAAAAAAAATTTTCTGTTCGTAGAAGTTGTTGCTCCATTGTTACGTTTAAATCTGTCCATACTTGTGTTGATGTTGCCGTTGGTAATCTGACCAGATTTTGTGCTCATTGTTGCATCAATTCTGCCCAGCATTGGGTTATAGCCGAACTACAAAAAAAAAAAAAAGAAGGCGGCTAGGGTTTTCCAAGTTGCGGCTACGGTTTTTCTCTTTGTTGTCAAATCTGTCCAATGTTTGGGTCATTCAAGTTGTTTTAGTTAGTTTTCTAAACTGATTTGTGGATCAAACTTGTTGGAGTTGCGAATCTTGAAGAGAATCTCCAAGGTTTTTAAGGTTCTTGAAGTTCTTGAAACTACCTTGAAGTTCTTAACAACCTTGATACATATCTTGAAAGTTCTTGGAAGATTGAAGGGTGAATTGGAGAGCCGGCTGTAATTCTGGAATTTTGTTGTTTGCGGCAAGAGTTGAGTCGTTCTTAAGTCAAAAAAAAAAGAGAAAAAAAAAACAGAAACGCAAGAAAAACAAGAAGACCAATCGGGTAGCAAGAAAACCAAGAAGGAAAACCGTACTTTTATTGCCCAAATCTGTCTTATTGCCTTTTATACCGCCCAAACCAGAAACTACATCAAGAAGGAGAGGGAAAAAAAAAAGAAAAGAAAAAAGAGAGAGAAACTTAAAAGTTTTGGCCAACCTGATGCGAGACGCGGAAGCAACTTCGGATCTAGAGGAACACGATGAAGATTGGATGGAGTTGAACCTGAACTTGGACCACTCAAGAACAGATTTAACGGTAGAGGACGCCACAATCAAGTATGTGTGCTTGATTGATAAGTCAAGAACAGCCTAGGATCAACTCTAGGATGTTCAACTTAGCTTTCACAAGCTAAGGGAATTTGCCACAAGGAATGGACGAAATTCTGGAAATTTTATTCAATACTCTCAAAAACTGAATGTAACATGCGGCTTGAGGCTATTAATAGCCGTGACTAAGACCTAATAAACTGGAAAGATAACAAGGAAAGTTCGGCCAGGCCCTTGGGCCTCCACTTGACCGAAAGCTAGCCCAACTAACTATAGATCTTAAGCGAGATCCCCGTACGGCTCAGCGAGGGTACTTAACTGCAGCTTGGCCCCCTATTTGGAGCTTGAACACTTGCATCTTCAATTGTAAGCAGCATTTTAGTAGTCGTGCAAGGATATTCCAACTCAATTCCTTCAATGGCCGGTTTCTCTTGGATTTGGATGGCACGTACCAAGGCTTGGAGGGACTCCTTGAATCTCTTAGCTCGTGCTCGTGTCACTGGGCCTAGGGGCACCTTCACAGGGTCTACTTGTACACTTTGGGTCTCGTGCTCAATCGCATCATTCCCCTCCTCTTGAAAAGGATTTGCCCTCAAATCGTACGCGTCCCCTGCAATAATGGATTTAGATCAGCAACATTGAATGTAGCACTAACATTGTACTCACCAGGCAGATCTAAGCGGTATGCATTGTCGTTGATGCGCTCAATGACTTGAAAAGGCCCATCTCCTCTTGGTGACAGCTTGCTTTTCCGTTGGTTTGGAAATCTCTCCTTGCGCAAATGTAACCAGACCCAATCACCTGGTTCAAAGACAAGCTTGCGCCTGTGCTTATTAGCTTGTTGGACATATTGGGCCGTCCTCCTCTCGATATTGGTACGAACCTTGTCATGTAATGATCTCACGAACTCAGCATTCTTCTTGCCATCTAAGTTCATATGCTCAGAAGAAGGTAATGGCAACAAATCTAAGGGAGTTAAGGGGTTCAAACCATACACAACTTCAAAAGGCGAGAATTGTGTAGCACTATGCACAGCCCTATTGTATGCAAACTCAACATGAGGTAGACACTCCTCCCATGACTTGATATTTTTCTTTATGATTGCACGTAGGAGTGTGGATAAAGTCCTATTGACTACCTCAGTTTGTCCATCCGTTTGGGGATGACTAGAGGTAGAAAACAACAGTTTGGTTCCCAACCGACCCCATAAAGATTTCCAAAAATAACTCAAAAACTTGACATCTCTATCGGATACTATAGTCCTAGGTATGCCATGCAAACGAACAACCTCTTTAAAGAATAAATCAGCAATGTGTAAAGCATCATCCGTCTTATGACATGCAATAAAGTGAGCCATTTTGGAGAACCTATCTACCACAACAAATATAGAGTCATGGCCACGCTTTGAACGAGGTAACCCAAGCACGAAATCCATGGAAATGTCAACCCAAGGTTGGTGAGGTATGGGTAAAGGAGTATACAAACCGTTTGGGTTGACCCGAGACTTAGCTTTGTGGCACACGCCACATCTTTCAACAATCCTCTCCACGTCCTTGTGCATGCGAGGCCAATGGAAGTGTTCCTGTAATACAGCTAATGTCTTGGTGACACCAAAGTGTCCCATTAGTCCATCAGGTACATCCTCAGGAAATATGTCCTCAAATTCCTGCAAGAGAGGTAAAATAGTAGAAGGCAAGGAGTCAGTGGATATGGATGAAGTGACCAACTCTTCTTTGCACACAAGCATAAGTAAGAGTTGGTTGGAAGACAAAGCTCGCCTTACATCTTTGGCTTTTGCTAGCAAACTTAGCTTCCCCTTATTTTCTTCTCTCATAGCCGACCCACTTGTTGCCTTTTTCTTCCCTAGGGGTTCGGCCCTACTCTCTCCTTTTTCTTCCTCACTTTTCTCTCGCTTTTTCCTCTCAAGTTCTAGCTCATACTCCTTTTGCAGCCTCATTTGATCTTCATACACTTGTTTTGGGGTGAGAGGTACAAGTGTCACCTTTCTATTGCAATGAGTAAAGACATATTTATTAGCTCTTCCCTTGAATTCGACATCGCGATCATATTGCCCAGGCCGTCCAAGAATGAGGTGACTTGCTTGCATTGGCACGACATCACAAGTAACCTCGTCTTCATACTTGCCAATTCGGAATGGCACTTTTACTTGTCTAAACACACGGATTTCCCCTTCATTGTTCAACCATTGAAGGCGATAAGGTCTTGGATGTCTGATAGCTTGGAGCCCTAGCATTTCTACCATGAGTAGACTAGCGACATTGGCACAACTCCCACTATCAATAACAACACTACACACCTTATCCTTGATATGACACCTTGTGTAGAAAAGGTTGTCCCGTTGTACCTCCATTTCCTCCTCTTTGGCGCGGGTAGTGAGGACCTTTCGAACCACTAGGCATCCAATCTCCTCATGCGTAGGTATCTCCTCACTCGATTCATTCTCTTCCTCTTCTAGAGGCGGTATCCCCTCGTACTCCTCTTCCTCATCTGATACAATTTCCCCATTTGGCAACATCAGCATGGTCCTTTGGCTGGGGCATTGAGAAGCGATGTGGCCAAATCCTTGACACTTAAAGCACTTGGTGTCTCGACCACGTGGTTGGGAAGCTGCATTATTAGCCTTAAAGTCAGGCTTGGGCGCTGCCTTGGAAGGGAGGCCATTTGGCCTTGGAGGGTAAGAAGGAGCTGCGGCCTTCTCCTCCCTTTTTGGTTGAGAAGTGCGCCAATTTCCAGCTTGATAAGTAGTGCTTTGTCGTGCAGTACCCCTCCTCTTGAGGCGCCGTTCAATGGTAACCGCCTTCTCGAGCATTTCATTCATGTCGAGGTAGTGTTGGAGTTCCACTACTTCAGCAATCTCGGGCCTCAATCCATGTAGAAAACGAGCCATCGTGGCCTGTCCATCTTCACGCAAATCCGCCTTCATGATGGCCATTTCCATCTCCTTGTAATAATCCTCAACTGACATGGACCCTTGGTTGAGAGCTCGTAGCCGACGGTGTAGATCTCGGCTATAGTAGCTCGGAACGAATCTTTTTCTCATCAGACTCCTCATTTCCTCCCAAGTTTCCACAGGTCTCTCACGATTTCTCCTTCGGCTTAGTCTAAGTTGGTCCCACCAAATGGAGGCGTAGTCAGTGAATTCTACGGCTGCTAGTTTCACCTTTTGCTCCTCCGTATAGGTGTGGCATTCATAGACTAACTCAATTTTTCGTTCCCATTCCAAGTACGCCTCGGGATCCGACTTGCCTTGGAATGAGGGAATCTTGAGTTTGACACCTTTAATGGTGTCGTCTCCTCGACGTTGGAACCTTTGATCATTTTGGTACCTTCCCTCAAATGCTTCCTCTTCATCGTTTGAGTATGCCGATTCTTTGCCCTTACTCGGGGTAGGTGGAGGTCTCGAGTTCTCCAACTGATCAATTCGATCATGCAATGGCTCAATTTCATTCTTAAGCAATCGTTTGAACTCCCTCATCATGGCTTCCAACTGTAATTTGATGTCCATGGTTTGTTCACCAACTCCACTAGACATATTTAGTCCACCTGCAAAACAAATAAACAAAACGAGTTCCTCTCTCTTTTTTTTTTTTTTAATACGATGAATAGGTCACTCACACTCGTGTTTCACTCAAGTGTATCACTCTCTAATAATCTTACCAAGCAATTCCTTGGCTTGCTAGTTGCTCGAGTTGAACAAACCAGGCGTCACCGCAGTGTACGTTCTTGACTAGTCAACAGGTGACACACAAGCTAGTAGCAATAAAATGGAGTTGAATGACTGAAGACCTAGACACGACTCAAGACTTAGAATATAGTTGGACAATAACTAACGACGCAAAAGAAAGTAAGACAATTAACTTGAATGCTGAAATTTTGAAAATCCTAGAAAACTCTACCCGAAACCCAATTTTCTGGAATTTGTTGAGCTGCTGGTCCGTGGTCTTTTTGGTAAGGGTTTTGGAGTATTTTGGGTGGCCTTATGCTGCTCAAATAATGGGCAATCTACTACCTAAAAGTCAGCCCAATCGGGTGTCACAATTGCTCCAACAGTTTTAGGGAAATTCAAGAATTCAAGATTCGGAAATTGGAAAGTGTGATATGATTTGGACACTTGGGGTTGTCAAGGATTGGAAACCTTGGAGTTTGGTCAGATTTGGAAGTCCAAGTTTGAATCAGATTTTGGTGGCTTGAAGGCTGACCAAGACTTGGGCTGTTCAAATTTGGAAGTCCAAGTTTGAATCAGATTTGGTAAAACTTGTAGGCTGACAAGGATTGGAGGTTGTTCAGATTTGGAAGTCCAAGTTTGAATCAGATTTGGTAAAACTTGAAGGCTGGTCAAGAATTTGAGGTTGTTCAGATTTGGAAGTCCAAGTTTGAATCAGATTTGGTAAAACTTGAAGGCTGGTCAAAAATTGGAAACTAGAGCCGTCATTCTTAGAATTTTTTTTTTGACTTCTGTTGGGGTGTTTTCACACAATATCCAGCTAGTTTAGACCAGAATTTCACAGCAATTAACGTAAACAACTTGGATAGATTTGGTTTCAAGATCAAAGTTCAATGAAAACAAGAACACGGTTGAAGGTTTATTTCAGGTTTCAAGACTGCCAAGATTAACCTCTTTGATCCAAGAAGCTCAAGACTTCCCCAATAAGGTTTTGATGTTCGAGTTTTGCAAAGCAACAACACAAAGGTTCAAGAAACAAGTGCAAACAGATTCGGTATCCCAGCAAATTAATTCCAGCAACGACTCAAGGGAATGTCAATAAGGTATGCATCACAATAGTTTTTTTTTTTTTTTTGGATTTAAACAGAACATAAACACAAGACAAAACTGGACAGAAAATTTCGGACAACAACTAAACAACAAAGACAGATTTCTGACAAGGAAACAACCAAGACAGATTTAGGACTTGACAAACCCGAGCACTTGAGCTACGAATTTAGAAGACTAAAACAGATCTAAAAACAATAAAAAAAAGGATATTCGTGATACCTCTAACCAGCTCTGATGCCAGCTGATGCGAGACGCGGAAGCAACTTCGGATCTAGAGGAACACGATGAAGATTGGATGGAGTTGAACCTGAACTTGGACCACTCAAGAACAGATTTAACGGTAGAGGACGCCACAATCAAGTATGTGTGCTTGATTGATAAGTCAAGAACAGCCTAGGATCAACTCTAGGATGTTCAACTTAGCTTTCACAAGCTAAGGGAATTTGCCACAAGGAATGGACGAAATTCTGGAAATTTTATTCAATACTCTCAAAAACTGAATGTAACATGCGGCTTGAGGCTATTAATAGCCGTGACTAAGACCTAATAAACTGGAAAGATAACAAGGAAAGTTCGGCCAGGCCCTTGGGCCTCCACTTGACCGAAAGCTAGCCCAACTAACTATAGATCTTAAGCGAGATCCCCGTACGGCTCAGCGAGGGTACTTAACTGCAGCTTGGCCCCCTATTTGGAGCTTGAACACTTGCATCTTCAATTGTAAGCAGCATTTTAGTAGTCGTGCAAGGATATTCCAACTCAATTCCTTCAATGGCCGGTTTCTCTTGGATTTGGATGGCACGTACCAAGGCTTGGAGGGACTCCTTGAATCTCTTAGCTCGTGCTCGTGTCACTGGGCCTAGGGGCACCTTCACAGGGTCTACTTGTACACTTTGGGTCTCGTGCTCAATCGCATCACAACCTCTTCTTGAACTTCTTGATCACCTTGAATTTTGATTACTTGTACCACCCTTTGAGGTTCTTGGGAGTCTTGATCATCTTGTTTCTTGAAGACTTGCACCTCTCTTCGAATAAAGAGTGTCTTGTAAGTTCTTGCATCCATACGGGGTTTTTTTTGGTTTAGGAATAAATTCCTTGGAAGTTTCTTGAGCAGCCCGTGGGGGGAATCCGTGAGAGACATTGCTCACATTGTCTTGAGACGCCATTGACTTGAACAACAACCCGAATCTGTCTTGCTCTTGTGAGGGAAGGAGGGAGCCGAATTGTTTGTGTTTTGAGAGTAGAGGGAGAGCCGAACTACTTGGGTGAAGTGTGCGGCTGTGAGAGGAGACTTTATAGGGAGTAATAGCCGACTTTGGGAAGGATTCAAGGGGGAAGAAATCTGGAAAACTCAGAGTTCCAAATCTGGGTTGTGTTGGGTGTGAAGTGTGTGGCTGCCTAAGAGGGTTTTATAGGGGTTTGTAGCCGACCTTGGGGAGGAATTAAGAGGAAGGAATTCTGGAAATTTTCTGTTAAGGGAAGAAAGAGACCAATCTGTTTTGAGAAGGATTAGGAAGTTGTTTAAGAAAGGTCTTCAAAGGATTTTCCAACTCCAACTTGTTTTCCAAACTTAGCTTAGGAGACTAAGTACAACACTTGGATAACTCTTGGACATTTTCCTAAATTTTCTCATCCACTTTAGGAAACCCTCCTAAATTTTCTCATCCACGTTAGGAAACCCTCCTCTATTCTCTCATCCACCTTAGGAAACCCTTCCTATATCTTAGGAATCCTAGGGTTTCTTTTCCTAGCATTATTTCCAAATCTGTCCGCCACCATTAGCCTACCAAAACCGTCCCACCCTTTCCAAAATCTCACCTAATTGTGTCCTACACTCTTGTTTACTCTTGAGGGGAAAAGGTTGGTGACGATTATTGGACTCGAGCAACATTCCTCAACTACCTAAACCAACAGGTAAAGGTACTTGGTAAGTCTAATAGAGCGACTTGAGTGCTATACACGAGCGTGAGTGATGCACTAAGGGAGTGAAGTGAGGTTATACGTGCACTTCCCTTGCTTGTTACTAACTTTTTGCAGGTATCAAGAAAGACATGGAGCAACAACAAGCAACCACCGATCACTCATTGTTGTTCGCCGCAATGAAAAATGAGCTCAGGCGAATCAGTGAGCAACAAATGGAGGAGTTGCACACCCGTTTCGATGAGTTATCCAAGAGTCTCACACGAGGCTCTCGTTCGAGATCCCACAACCAGAGTAACCATGGCCCCAAGGAGGCAAATAGCGAAGACTACTTCGCTAGTGAGGACGAGGAGCGACCCGAGAGGCCTCGACGGGACACGCCCAAGAACGAGCTGAAGGGGCTTAAGATTCAAGTACCTGCGTTCAAAGGCAAGAGTGACCCTGAGGCATACTTGGAATGGGAAGGCCGCATCGAAATGGTCTTCGACTACTATGACTATAGCGAGGAACAAAAAGTCAAAGTTGCCATCGTCGAGTTCACCGACTACGCCTTAGTTTGGTGGGACCAAGTGAGGACCCATAGGCGACGAATGGGGGAACCGCGAGTCCGAACTTGGCGAGAGCTCAAGGCATTGATGCGTAAGCGCTTCGTTCCAAGCTACTACAACCGAGATCTCCACTCCAAACTGCAAACCCTCACTCAAGGCAACATGAGTGTGGAGGATTATTACAAGGAGATCGAAATGGCCATGATGAGGGCAAACCTTCAAGAAGATAGCGAAGCAACCATGGCTAGATTTCTTCGAGGTGTCAACCCAGACCTTCAAGAAGCCTTAGAGCTTCAACACTATGTGGACATGCATGACCTTCTTGAACTCGCTATCAAGGCCGAGAGGGGAAAGAGGCTAAGGCGAGGAGCTCGTACCTTCCAGTCTTCAAACTCGACCTCACGGAAGGGCAACCAACCACGGAGGGCGACCCACAAAGCTGGATATTCGGCCACACCAACTTCTTCAAATCGAAATCAAGGTAATGCTCCTAACCGAAATTCCAATTCTACCCCTAACAAAGTTATCAACACCTCCAGGTCTACTTCGACGGCACCACTTGAGACTCCTAAGACTAGGAGTAGGGACATCAAATGCTTTAAGTGCCAAGGGTTTGGACATATTCAGTCTCAATGTCCAAACCAACGAGTCATGCTAATCACTCACAATGGCGAGATCGTGTCCGATGATGACGATTGGGTGTCGGCCAATTTCTAAGGGGTACTGCTCCATACATGGAGCTTACCTTAGGAAGAGGTGTGGATGGTCCTACATCATATGTAGGAACTTGGCCTGTTGTTTTTAAAACATGTAGCTGATCTTTTATAAACTTTGTTTCTTTTTCTTGATTGAGAACAAAATCAGCTAAAGTGGATGGATCTAAGGGTATGATGTATCTGAGTTCTTGAAGTCTTTTTTCAAAAACTGCAATCATATGAGATACCTGGGATTGTTGAGTTGATACCGTGGTATCAATTTGTTCAATTTTGTCTTTGGCTTCTGAGATGTTCTTATGAATGGATATAAGAGCAGTATTTTGAACAAAGGACATCCTCTGTGGGATTGGGTCGGATGGTTTCTCCACTTGGTAAGATTGTTGAGGAAATATTTTGGATTTTTGGAGTATGTCTTGAACCATTTTTGTTGAAGGTTTCCAATTTTGGAAAATCTGCCTCATTGAACATAAAACATTCTTGGATATGTGGAGTATGAATTGGAACTAATGGTTCAGGTTTGCAAAAAGGTTTCAACTTCCATTCTTTCTTGGACTCTTTTGTTTCTTTTTCCAAAATATCAAGACACTTTTGATAATAAGGATGAAGATCCTTTTTTGAAAGAGAACAAGATGTCTTTGTAATTTTGAAAATCCATTCATTGGGATTTTGATAACCATTGAACTGACTTCTTTGAGATACAAAAGAATCTGTGTCTGGATCTTGTGGATCGAGATCTGGTTTGCAAGGTCGGGGCTCAACTTGCTTGGATTTTGATCTTTTCTTACAAGATAAATCTGGTAAGTCAAGACCAAGAATATTTTCAATTTGACATTCCTCACAAATATTGCAAACATCAAAATAAATGTGACCTGAAATGGGATCCTGGAACCATGAGACTGGAAGTCCTTCTTTGTCAAAATATTTAATAATATCTTGGCTTCGATGTACTTGCTGAAGATTTTGAGGATGATCATCATGTATTTCCCATTGTTTCTCAAATTCTGAGGGATAATACATTGGAACCTGTGCACACATAATAGAAGGAGGATGAGATTTTGAAACTAATCCTTTAAAATGAGAATGATCAAAAGAGATTGATGTTCTCCCTTCTTTTGTATGAGATATCCTTGAATTTGATGATTCAAGGGGTTCATTAGCCTGAGTGTGGAGATCTTCATAATCTGTGATCCAATCATTTGGTAATAATTGGATTAACTCTTGCTTTGAAATCTGTCGAGGAACATGGGTGCAGGATGCACCATTTTTCTCATCTACTCTTATTAAAAGAGCATTTTCTCCTCCTGGAATGGCTAAATCAAGAGCATGATTCTGAACACGATAGACCATCTGGTAGTGAAGAGTTGCAGCAATAGCATCTGATACCTGTTCAGCACCAATTATCTGCACCTGTACTTTAAGAGCTTCAAGCAGATGTGGATCTGCTAAGGACATGTTAAAATTAGGAAAGAGAGTGACAAAAACAGTTCCAGCATTAAGTGTAGTTTCAGTTGTTGCAATACAAGCATGCTGGTATTGTTTGAATCTGGTGTCAAGTAGTGCTATTCGAGCAACTACTAGTAGTCCCTTCCTTCCATGAAATGATAAGGAAATCCTGATAGCTCCAAAGTGTATATGGGTATAACCTTGCTGTTTCCATTGCATAGGGAAATCATTAGGAATATGCAAAGTTATAAACTGTTCTTTTCTGGTAGCAGGAATGGGATGTTGATCAACCTTTGATGCTTGAATATATTCTTTAACTCCTTTTGGATGTGCCCTTATTAATTTAATAACACGAGTAGGAGAAAAAGATTGTTTACCGTAAGCACTATAAGGATTAATAGTAGGAATAGAGGTAGGATTAACCACCTCTGGTTCTATAGAAACTTCATATAAATAATCTAACTTATTACTATGTACCGTCTTAATTTCTAATCCACTATCAGTAGTAATAGAAGAAAATTTAGAAGAAGAAGCCATAGTATTAAACACGCTCAATACTCAAATCTTTATTAATAACAACTTTCTTTTTGGATTTTTCTCTATCTTCTTGCATACGTTCATCTGAAGAAATTACACAAATACGATGATACAAAAGGTCTATCCTTACTTGTCTACTCACAATACTATAAGACCACTGATGAAGATATGTAGAAAACTCTTGAATAGAGTTTTGTAAAGAAGCTATCCTATCTAAACACTCTTGCTTACTATAATTACTATAGAAATCAAATAGAGGAATACCACTTTCTATACTAATAGTTTCACGGACATGTTGAACCCATGCTATAAGTTCGTTATGTTGATGTTGAATATTTGAACCTGGATAAGGATCATAATGAGGATAATTCATATAAAAGAGGAGGAAATTCTGTAAAAAGAGATTCACCAGGCCTTCCACAGATAAAACATTTGTTTCCTTTTGTGCCTCTGAACCTTTTAGACTTTCGCCTAAAATATCTCCATTTCTTTCTGAAAGATTTTCTTGGAAAGTTCTTGTATGTCTTGGTAAAGCTTTTGAATCTTTTGAACTTTCTGGAAACTTTTCTTTTCTGAGATGGAGAACAAGCTTGGCACTTACCCTTTGTTATCAATTCTGGCTTTTTGCAGGCTTGGTCTAAACAAACATCACCTTTTAGGTATTCTCGAATAACCTTTCTTTTGTGGCAAAGGTCATCAAGAGATAGGAAAACTGCTTGTTTAATTTGTCCAATGGTGAGATAAAGGCGACTGCCTAGATGAAGACTCTGCTGAGGAAGATTGCTTGCCTACACAAGGGGAAGTAGGGTGCTTGGTGGCACGACGAGTGCTAACCGCCCGAGTCAAGGAGGACGAGCAATTGCAACGGGAGAACCTGTTCTACACTAGTTGTAAAGTAGGTGACAAGGTGTGTAGCCTCATTATCGTGGCGAGCTTACTCATGGTTGAGAGCCTAGGGTTTCCAACTACTAGACATCCACACCCTTATCGCCTCCAATGGCTGAGTGAGGATGGAGAGGTACGTGTCTTCAAACAGGTACGCGTTCCCTTTTTCATTGGAACTTACACTGACGAAGTTGTTTGTGACGTTGTGCCAATGCATGCTACCCATGTCATCTTGGGGAGACCTTGGCAATTTGATAAACACATCACATTCGACGGAAGGGCCAACAAGTACACACTCTTGCATGATGGCAAACGCAAGGTCCTCACACCACTCACACCTGCACAAGTGTATGAGGACCAATTAAAGTTGCAAAGAGAGTGTGAACAAGACCGTCAAAGGAGGAAGCAAAAGGCGATCGACCCTGGCAAAGGCTCCACTTCTGCAAGTGAGCCATCGACCAAGGGTCAAGTGAGCACGCCTAGTGTTACACATGACAAATCACCCACTACACCTACCACTAGGAAGCAAAACATGATTATTAAGGCTAAGGACGTTAGGAAAGTTGTCAATTCTGATCAGCCTGTACTTCTCATGATTTGCAAGCATGTGCTTTTAGATGTTGCTGAACTCGATAAGGCATTGCCTTCGAGTATGGTTGCTCTTTTGCAGGAATTTGAGGATGTTTTTCCCGACGAGGTCCCTGATGGCCTACCACCCATTCGAGGGATTGAGCACCAAATCGACCTCATTCCTGGAGCACCACTGCCCAACAAACATGCCTATCGCATGGGCCCAGAGGAGACAAAGGAGCTTCAAAGGCAAGTAGACGGCCTATTAGGTAAGGGTTGGGTAAAGGAGAGTCTCAGTCCTTGTGCTGTGCCTGTAGTACTTGTCCCCAAAAAAGATGGTACTTGGCGCATGTGCACTAACTGTAGGGCCGTCAATGCCATTACTGTCAAATATCGCCATCCCATTCCTAGATTAGATGATATGCTTGATGAACTCGATGGTGCTGTCATATTCACCAAAATTGACTTAAGGAGTGGTTATCATCAAATTAGGATGAAGGAAGGCGATGAGTGGAAAACAGCCTTCAAAACCAAGCATGGTCTTTATGAGTGGCTAGTCATGCCTTTTGGATTGACTAACGCCCCAGCACCTTCATGCGACTAATGAACCATGTCTTGAGGCAGTTTATTGGCAAATTTGTCATAGTTTACTTTGATGATATTCTGATATATAGTCGCAGTGAGCATGAGCACCTGGAGCATGTGAGACTAGTTCTTGAGACACTTCGAAAGGCGCGTCTATACGCTAACCTTAAGAAATGTACCTTTTGTACTAATGAACTCGTGTTTCTGGGCTATGTAGTAAGTTCGCAGGGTATCAAAGTAGACAAGTCCAAGATTGAGGCCATCGAGCAATGGCCAACTCCTACATCCGTCCCTGAGGTACGCAGCTTTCTTGGGTTGGTAGGCTTCTACCGGCGCTTTGTCAAGGACTTCAGCACCATTGCCGCCCCAATGACCGTCGTGACCAAGAAAAATGACAAGTTCTACTGGGGGGAAGACCAAGAACAAGCATTTCTTACCCTCAAAAACAAACTCACACGTGCACCTGTTTTAGCATTACCAAACTTTGGTAAGACTTTTGAAATCGAGTGTGATGCTTCTGGTATAGGAATTGGCGCTGTCCTCATACAAGACAAACGGCCTTGTGCCTTCTTTAGTGAGAAACTGGGAGGAGCTGCTTTAAACTACCCAACGTATGACAAGGATTTGTACGCACTGGTGAGGGCCTTGGAGACCTGGCAACACTATCTTCGCCCTATGGAGCTCGTGATACACATCGATCATGAGTCACTGAAGTTTCTCAAGGGGCAACCCAAGCTAAGCAAGAGACATGCCAAATGGGTAAGCTTCATTGACACCTTCTCCTATGTGATTAAATACAAGACAGGCAAGACAAATGTGGTAGCTGATGCCTTGTCACGTAGACACTCCTTACTTGCCTGTCTTGATGCTAAGTTATTAGGGTTCGAAATGATTAAGGAACTCTACACACATGATCATGACTTTGGTGACATATATGCTACGTGTGTTAAGAACCCACATGAAAAGTACTTTTTGCATGATGGATTCCTATTTCATGTGGATAAACTGTGTGTGCCTAATTTTTCCATTCGTGATCTTCTGGTTAGGGAAGCACATAGTGGTGGTCTCATGGGACACTTTGGCATGGTTAAGACTCTTGCCATGTTACAAGAGCATTTCTACTGGCCTCACATGCGTCGAGATGTGGAGCGCATGGTTGGTAGATGTGTCACTTGTCACAAAGTGAAGTCTAAGACACACCCATACGGCCTGTATACCCCATTGCCTATTCCCAACTATCCTTGGGTAGACTTGTCCATGGACTTTGTCTTAGGACTCCCTAGATCACCTAGGGGAAATGATTCCATCTTTGTAGTAGTTGATAGATTCTCTAAGATGGCTCATTTTATTCCTTGTCACAAAACTGACGATGCATCCCATGTTGCTACTTTGTTCTTCAAAGAAATTGTCCGTCTGCATGGCATGCCTAGGACCATCGTTAGTGATAGAGATGTTAAATTTCTGAGTTACTTTTGGAAGACTTTGTGGTCTAAACTTGGCACTAGGTTATTATTCTCCACTACCAGTCATCCACAAAGCGATGGACAAACTGAAGTTGTCAATCGTACACTTGGCACACTACTTCGGGCTTTGATTAAAAAGAATCTTAAAACTTGGGAAGAGTGCTTGCCTCATGTTGAATTCGCCTACAATCGAGCTGTTCACAGTACTACCCATTACTCACTTTTGAGATTGTTTATGGTTTTAACCTGTTGACCCCTCTCGATTTGGTACCCTTACCTTCCTCTGAGCACACAAGCTTAGATGGGAAAAAGAAGGCTGATTTTGTGTGCAGGTTACATGAAGCCGTTCGAGCAAACATTGAGAGGCGTACTCAACAATACACCCAGCAGGCTAACAAGCACCGTCGCAAGATGATTTTCGAGCCTGGTGATTGGGTTTGGCTACACTTGCGAAAAGAGAGGTTCCCCAAGCAATGACAAAGCAAGCTATCCCCAAGAGGTGATGGACCCTTCCGAGTGCTCCAACGAGTTAATGACAACGCTTACAAATTGGAGCTACCTGGGGAATACAATGTTAGCGTGACCATCAATGTCGCGGACCTAAGCCCATTTCTTAATGATGAGGATCCATATTTGAGGGTAAATCCTTCTCAGGAGGAGAGGACTGATGTGTGCATGGATCAGGGCCCACGCAATGACCCGGTCCGAGTTGCATTGGGCCCAGTCACACGTGCACGGGCCAAGCTCTTCAAAGAATCCCTCCAAGCCCTCGTTCGAGTTGTCCAAGACCAACATGGTGCCCATAGAGAAATTGAAGGCTTAGAAAGAGATAATCAAGTAACTTACACCTTAATCCAAGCCCATGAAGAAACAAGTGGGCCTCCGCGTGGGATGGCCAAGTAGGGTAGTCCTTAATGCTTATTAGGTTGGATTAGTTGTTAGAAGAACATGGGCCGGCCCATCTTGTCCACCAAGAGGACCGACTGCTCTTAGGGTTTCTTTAGGGTTTGCTTATTGTTACCTTTAGCCTATAAATAGGCTAGCTTTGTAAGGTTATGAACACAAGTTTTATGAATGAAATTCTTAGTATTTTCGTTTTCTTTCTAAGAGAGAATTCGAGCCTCTAACTTGCTTTGGCAAGGGTTCTTGAGCAATCTTGCGTCCTGTCCTTGATTGTTCCGCCGACCTATTCCCCTGGAGTATTCACCTTCATCGGAGTGTCGTTCTACCACTTTAAATCCAAGCATGCCGTCCGTGTTGATTTAAAGTCTCACAATCCAAATGTAGGACAATCTCGCTAGATCCTTGGGCAAACGTGCTACGTGTCTCGAAACGAGTTGATCGATGAACGTATCAATCTACCTCATACCACTGTTCGTTAGCCATGTGATTAACGGGTCAAGGTTCAACCACCCCAAGCGTGTTCCGATTCCTCTAGATTCTGTGAGCTTGTCTCTTACGTGTTTCATCACAAGTTGGCGACATTTGTATCACACTAGATGGTGGCGATTTGAAACTGGGAGTGAAATGGACTAAATAATAATTTAAAATAAGACACTAAGTACGCTGGAAAAATATCAGATTCTGTCTGCACAAAGGTAACTTAAATTTTGGAAACTTTGAACTTTGACTAGTGTCTCAAATCTCAAATTAGGAAACTAATAGCTAACTAAAACCTAGACTGACTTGGATTCATTTTGGACCCTTAAACACAATTTTACAAGCTGGAAAGACACCCAAAAAACACAACTTATATTGCTGGCCAGATTGCAAAACTTGGCTAAAACAAGAAATGATGGTTGATGTGACAACCCCACTTTCTCCTAGGGCGTACCCCAGGGTTTAGCGGACCGCTTGCTAGCTCTTGTTAGGACTCACACATCATTTCAATAAAACGGGTTACAACTTCAAAAGTAAATGAAACAGTAGTTTCCAAACTTAAGATGTACATTTATACCCATTTCTATCTCAAACATTCATACATTTTATTCAAGTTCTAGATAACTTTCAACCCTAATCGAGCACTAGCACAAGTACAATCACAAAAGTCAAAACTAGATGACACTAGCCTGTACTAGCCTCACGCCTATGCTCATACCACCTGTAAGGAAAACAAAACTAATAGGACGAGCCAAAGCTCAGTGAGATTCCAAAACATCATGCAAACCCAAGTAGCGAGTTGACCAGTGTATAAAACTTGAAATATTAAAGTAGCGAACATAAGAGTTCATAAAAATGAGCAATAACACTTCAAATAGCAAATTATTAGATATCCAACATTTTCAGGTAAAAGGATACAGTCTGCTCTCGGGTGCAGGTTCCGTGGCCACTTGTTCAAAATCTGTTGACGGAGTCAACCATGAAATTATAACAAGTCTAGTAGAGCACCACTTAACTCTAATCTCTATCCACCATTCAAACCCCCTACCGGGCCCAAACTCCAAGATAAACACTGGTGGTAATATTCGAGCATACCAATTAATCGAAAAGATAACACTCCACTCGACAGAACAGGAGACCCATGGTTCGTTATCTAATCGACTAGACCCTTACCGGCTCGACTCAATTAACTAGCCAGTGGGGTTTGGGTGGATTCCCAAGCAGTCAGTATAGTCGATGAGATAACATCTCCAATCGACTTAATCAAGATAAAACTACAGAGACGGAATGAGAGGCACCTCCTACTCGGATTGAGTGTGGTACATGTTGCCGCTCAGCACTTACAAGTCAAGCACAAGTACAAATACAAGTATATGTCAATCAAGTTCAAACAAGTACAAGATCATTCAAGAAGGGGAGAACGAGTGCGAATAAGGGCACACTCGCCTAGCCCTAACCAAGTCACAAATAATACCTAGCATGTCGCATTTCCATGCATTTCAAGTCAATACACAGGTAACATACAAATCAAGTTACTTGTACATGCATGAATGAGATATCAAGTGTTTAGTTGAGTTAGGTCAAGTGCAATAAAGTACATACTCGCCTATGAATGTCAAATCAGGTGTTTAGTAAATTTCTAGTAACAATGAGCAAGGAACATGCAGTTGGAACACTCACCAATGATTTACTGCTTTCCAAAACCAAGTTTAGGTTCAAGTCCTTGGTTAGAGTCAAAATCTGCGATAAAATATCGTATAGCAACTTGAAATCAATTAGGGTTTCAAAATATAAGAGTTTCGCTTAAAGAAAACCAAGTAAATAGAACTCATTTAAATAGTACTCATTTTACATATCAAACCCTAGAAAATTCATGCTCACTCTTTTAGTTTCGATAAAGAAGCGTTTAAAACTTTTAAGTTCAGAACTTGGTATAAGAAATGAAAAAATCTTATTTAAAGTGGTCGCTACTTTCTCTTTATAAAATATATAAGTTTTGGCAAAAATTTCAGCTTATACATTCCTACTAAGGGGAACTCAAATACCCTAAACAATCTAGGTTCAATTCAACCAAGAATTACCACTCAAGTTCCAATTTCATTTGCTTGAACTTCATGAAATAAAACGATCAGCATTTCCTTTGTGTTTTCCTAATTTTCTAGCCATTTCAAGGCTTTATTTGCTTCTCAAATCAGCCCCAAATCAACACACAAGTAACAAGATAAAATAGCTCTTAATCTAGGCCATAAAACCATCTAATCGTAGCTCATTTCTAGCATATATCATCACAATATCAAAGCTGAAAATTTCTCTATTAAAGCTGAAATTGTGGAACTAAAGCTGGAAATTCCCAGTTGAAAGCTAAAAAGTCACAATAAAGCTATAAATCTTCACACAAGTCCATAACAAAGCTAAATACCATCATATCATAGCTGAAAAACACAATCAAGGCTGGAAAATGGAACGCTAAGCTGGAAAATTCCATCAACTTCACAAATCCATGATATCTTCCATACAACTTCCATATTCAAGTCATCTATCCAATAAAATGCAAGATAAGAGAGATAAGAAGAGTTTCTTAGCTTAATACCTTCAAACCTCAAGGAAAAACACAAAACCAAGGAGCTTCCTTGTTACCTTGTTGCAAGTTTGTTCGGTTTATTTTTGTGATTTCAACTCAAACAAGGCAAGAATCAAGATGGAAATTGAAGCTCTCTCCTCTTTTTTTTCTCTGCAAACTCATGGCCAAACCAAGCAAGAAATGAAGAAAAATTAGTCTAAGAGAAATATAAGAAGAAAGGAAATGGTCTTGGTTAAACATCTCTTGGATTGCCAACACTTGTCACCACCAATTTTTCTCTTGTTTTTTTTTTTTTCTTTTCCTCTTGTTTTTCGGTCAAGAATTTCAGCTGGTCTAAGGGTCAAATTAGGGAGAATTAAATGAAATAAAATCAAGGAGATTAAGGTAAGAAAATATTGTTCAAGCAGTGTACTCAACCGGTAACAAACAGCGCATGTCGGTTCAAGCCTATTTTCCTTAACTCTCTCGTATTTTTGTTTTAACTTATGATTCACTAATTTACTATTAGCACTTTTAATCACATACTTCCTCTTAATTAATACCCGCTCTTATCCACCAAATTTAGTACACATATCTCACCAAATGATCACACTACCAAAATACACCAAAAATCTTAGTATGCACCATTCCTTTAGAAAACTCGTAACTTGAGTTATAATTATCAAAAATTCATACAACGTGGCCTATTAAAAGTAGACTTCAAATACTAATAATCTTTAGAAGACACCTCAAAGAGATTCAGTTCATAAGTTGGTCCAAATTCAGCCGTAAGCTACTATAACATTCCTATTTTTACTTGTGCAGGGCAGAATTTTCAGTCAAATTTGCCAATTCTTTGGAATTTATAGAGATGGAATCAAACTCTGTATTTTATACCTTAGGAAGGCCTATGAGTCTAGTTTCAAACGCAACAAACGGAACTCAATTCTAACTTTCCTATACGAAGTTATATTCAATTTCCCAAAGCTGCGCAGAGCCTCCTGCGAAAATTTCTAGATTTTCTAACAACTTGAGATTATGAAACTTTTCTTAACAAAATTCACTCCCTTGGCTCAAATTCAACCATTAAAACAGCCAAGAATCTAAGGCAAGTAAGTTCAAATAAGAACTATAAAGACAAGTAAAATTTCGGGGCCTCACAGTTGAAATTTTTGAAACCTAGAAACTCTCTACCCGATTGCACCCCTGGCTGGAATTTTGGAAGTTGAATCCAATTGGTTCTTGGATTTATTTTTGGAGTATAAAAGTTGCTAATTTTTGGAGTGATTTTTGTGTATAGGCAGCTAGCAAAATCTGAATTGGTTTAGTTATGTGATGACTAGGGTTTGTTAGCAATCCCAAGTCAACTTGGTTTCCAATCAGTTTTGCCTTCTTGTTTCAATCCAAGAGTAATCTGAATTCTTGTTTTTTTTTCACAACAACTCTTTCTTTCTTTTCTTTTCAATTTTGGATCAAACACTCAAGGACAAGAATTCAAGCCACAACAAGAATGATACGAACTCGACCCAACAAGAACCTGTGTCATGCTCCCACATCAGCTAGGGAGAGAGCCTGGGCTGCCTTGATAAGTCTGTTGTGGTATCACCCACCTCAACAAGGCCTTTTGGTGAGATAGCCTGTGGGTGCCTGTTGTGTTGTCCAGCACCTCCAAGAACAAAATCCACGGCCCCACGGGGTGTCAAACTATGGGATAATATTGTCGAGGAGCTGTCAGAGTGGTATCAGAGTGATGTGTGCACAGACCTTGGCCCACCAATGACCCAGTTCAAGTACCATTGGGCCCAGTCACATGTGCACGGGCTAAGCAATTCAAGGAACGTTCAAGACCAACATGGAGTTCACTAAGATATTGAGGGCTTGGAGAGAAACAATCGAGTCATTTACACCGTGATCCAAGTCCACGAAGAGTCAAGCGGGCCACCAAGAGAATAAGGCCTTAGGCCCCATCAATTAGTTAGCAATTAGTTAATGATTAAGTAAGAGCATGGGCCGGCCCATCTTGTTCCAAAAGCATGGGCCGACTTTTTCCTTTTCCTAGCCTTTAGGGTTTTAGTCACTTTAGCCTATAAATAGGCTTACTTTGTAAGGTTTAAGGGTAGATGTTTTATCAATAAAGTTTTGCATATTTTTGATTCTTCTTGAGAGAGAGATTCGACCCCTTTACTTGCTTTGGCAAGGGTTTTGAGCAGTCTTGCGTCTCGTCCTAGATTGTTCTACCGACCTATCCCGTGGAGTATCCACCTTCATTGGAGTCGTCGCCCTACCGTCTTGAATCAAATCGTGTCGTCCGTTTGGTTCTAGATCCCGCAAATTCCAAGCGTTGGACATCCTTGCTAGATCCTTGGGCAAACGTGCTACGTGTCTCGAAACGTGTTGATCGAGGAACGTATCAGTTGGTATCAGAGCCAGGTTGGTAGAGGTATCTTTCGTTATATCCGTATTTTTCGTAGTTGTGTCGTAGTTTTGTCCGCTGGCTTGTTAAAAAAAAAAAAAAAATTCACTGTTCACCGGTACTGTTCACCCGACACTGTTCATCGTTACTGTTCATCCGAATACAAATCTGTCCAGCCTTGTTGTTTGTGTTATCCAACTTGTTTACTTGGTTTTCAAATCTGGATTTTGGCAAAACTTGTTGGAATTTTGTGAATCTTGAAGAGAACTTACAATAATCTTGAGCTTCTTGAATTCTTGACCATAATCTTGAAATTTCTGAAGTTCCTGACAACTTCTTTGAGAAGTTCTTGAAATATCTTGGAGTTCTTGGTAGTTATTATTTGTGGACTTTCTTGTTTTGTGTCGTGGTTGATAGTTGTAGTCAAGAAAAAAAAAAAGAAAACAAAAACGAAAAAAAAAGGAAAGAAAAGAGGAATCGGTTGGCAAGAGAAAAAAAAAAGGAAAGGAAAGAAAGGGGCAACCGAATTGTTTTGAATAGGGAACCAAATCTGATTTGTGCAATCTTTCTTGGAGTAGAATTTGGACGTTACCAAAAGTTGTTTCAAGAAAATTACCAAAGGTTGTTTCAGGAAGGTTACCAAAAGTTGTTTCAAGAAGATTACCAAAACTTGTTTCAAGAAGGTTACCAAAAGTTGTTCAAGAGGAAAAGGATTTTCAAAAGGTTTCCAAAAACTAACTTGTTTCCAAAATCAATTAGGAAACTAAGTAAAACACTTGGATAACTCTTTGTACTCACTTGGACACTCTCCCTCCTACCTTTTTAGGAAACTTTCCTAAAGTCTCTCATCTATTTTTTGGAAACTTTCCTAAATTCTCTCATCCATTTTTAGGAAATTTTCCTAAACTCTCTCATCCATTTTTTTGGAAACTTTCCTAAAATCTCTCATCTATTTTTTTAGGAAACTTTCCTAAATTTTCTCATCCATTTTTTTGGAAACTTTCCTAAATTCTCTCATCCACTTTTAGGAAATTTTCCTAAACTCTCTCATCCATTTTTTTTGGAAACTTTCCTAAATTCTCTCATCCATTTTTAGGAAATTTTCCTAAACTCTCGCATCCATTTTTAGGAAACTCACTTAAAATTCTCTCATCCATTTTTTAGGACCTTTCCTATATTCTCTCATCCACTTTAGGAAACTCTCCTATATTCTCTCATCCACTTTAGGAAACTCTCCTAAAATTTTCTCATCCAGTTTTAGGTCCTTTCCTATATTCTCTCATCCACTTTAGGAAACTCTCCTATATTCTCTTCCCCATTTTAGGAAACTTTCCTACATTTTCTCCTACATTTTCTCCTACATTTGCTCCTATATTTTCTCCTAGATTTTAGGAACACTTTCCTACATTTTCTCCTACGTTCTTGTGGTTACACTTGTGGAAAGGTTGGTAACGGTTGTTGGATTTGAGCAGCATTTCTCAACTACCTAATCCAACAGGTAAAGGTATTTGGTAAGTCCATTAGAACACTGCGAGAGATACACGAGGGATGAGCACATACACGTGAGCTTGTGTGACGTGAGGAATCTCCTTTTCTTTGCTTACCATTTTGGCAGGTCACGCACTCATGCCTAGAGAAGTTGCGTCTTACCCATACAACCAAGAATTCTTGGAGAATGGGCCTCTTAAGAGGAGGGGTCTCAAGAGGCCTACTCACAAGTACTCTAGTTCCATGCAATCCAGTTCACAACATGGGTATCATTCACTCCGGGAGGAGATGCAACGCCACCGTGCTTTGTGTGTATATGAAAGGTATAAACAAGATTGTGATGAGTATGAGAAGGAGCAAACCAGTTTGCGTAGAGCATCTAAATCAAGGTCAACTTCACGCAAACAAGGTTCATCTAAGAAGCGTCTTGACAATCAAGACGAGGAGCTCGAGAATTTTCGAATTGAGTCAAAGCTTCGTGAAGCAAAGGATGAATTCCGAAGTCAAACTAAAGCATGGGTTGATTCTATGATGGAAAGACTTAGCCAAGTATGGGATTCCCACTTTGAGCAACTTAATCATGTGTCGACCGGTGGTAACAAAGGAAATATTCATCCTAATCCCTCGTCGATTGAAGAGCCCTCTATGAATGAGATGCAGCTAAGCCATGAGCATAATCCGAACTCAAGTGCAATGAATGGACAATGGTCCGAGACAAATGGAGTGGGAAAGGGCAAGAATAGTTTGGCCTTATTGATGAGTAAAGAGGAGGAGTTGGCCATGTTCGCAAAAGTTGAAAGTGTGGACGTTTTGTTTGCTAACAAGCTAACATGTGTTTTGTTTAGTACCTCTTCTTTTGTGCAGATTAAACAAAGTCAAGTAGAGTTGGTCATGGCATGTTCCATTCCCACGTCACTTGGACACTTTGCGAGTTTCCATGGAGTTTGTCTTCTAGGAGCTAAATCTCTTTGGTCTCAATTCATGGAACCATGTCAACTCAAACCTGTCCACACCATTGGAGGATTGATTCGAGCTCGTCTTAAAAGGGAAATTTCAGATTCTACTGCTTGTTCTCTACCTATGGTTCATTCCTCACCTTTGCCTTATTTTGAGCATGATACTAGCACTAACTCTTGTCGCTCTCATGTAGGTGTTAAAGAGAAGTGTAAAGGACTAGCACTGGCATCTCAAGTTGAATCAATTGGTAGAAGGAATATTGAAGTGTCAAAGGGAGTTTTCTCATTTCCATCTTGTTCTACACCTTCTTACCATCTAGTTAATAATGTACCATTAGTTCTTTACCCGATTTCCGAATTGCTTCAAGTTGAAGGTTATTTTGTTTTTGTAGGTTGTAACGCTGTCCAAAATTTTTCAACTATGGTTAAGGACTTGCAGCCCGATTTCGTGCTTATTCCTGCTGAAAGTGGAGCACGTTCGTGCTTCTTCACATGTCCAAAAGCTGGTCACCACGAGCTTACTTCACCAACTCCAACTTGCACAAATTCATATCATTCGTATGGAGTGCGTCTCACTTCATTGCTGCCACTTTTGTCGGGTGATACCCACAAATGTGTCAATAGTGATCTGAACGTTGGTCTTACATCACTGGTTCGTACTTCTAGGGAAGTGCAACCCGATTGGTTCAATGTTTCACCTCCAAATAGGCAAGTTGTGCCAAATCAGCAACAACCAGGGACGAGTCATACCACCTTGAAAAACCCGATTTGGAATTTCTCTTGCTCCCATGAGCATCATTCTGAAGATCCTTATCTTGTGCATGAGAATGGTGACACTATAACAATGCATGGCCGAAGGATGATTAGAGCGCTTTGGATTGCTACCTGGAAGTTTCGCGAGCCTTACACAAGCTCTTTCCTATCTTGGCGCATGTCCTTGTTTGAGAGCCTAATGAAGCTGACCAAACGACATTTAACTTGGCTCGTGACAGTTCATTTGTTCCCAACGTGGCTGACTTCCAAACGCACTATCGATTTGAGTTGTCATACTACTAACTCTTGTTAGTATCTTCCATCCCCATCTAGATTTGAGGACAAATCCTTCTTAAGAGGAGGGGACTGATGTGTGCACAGACCTTGGCCCACCAATGACCCAGTTCAAGTACCATTGGGCCCAGTCACATGTGCACGGGCTAAGCAATTCAAGGAACGTTCAAGACCAACATGGAGTTCACTAAGATATTGAGGGCTTGGAGAGAAACAATCGAGTCATTTACACCGTGATCCAAGTCCACGAAGAGTCAAGCGGGCCACCAAGAGAATAAGGCCTTAGGCCCCATCAATTAGTTAGCAATTAGTTAATGATTAAGTAAGAGCATGGGCCGGCCCATCTTGTTCCAAAAGCATGGGCCGATTTTTTCCTTTTCCTAGCCTTTAGGGTTTTAGTCACTTTAGCCTATAAATAGGCTTGCTTTGTAAGGTTTAAGGGTAGATGTTTTATCAATAAAGTTTTGCATATTTTCGATTCTTCTTGAGAGAGAGATTCGACCCCTTTACTTGCTTTGGCAAGGGTTTTGAGCAGTCTTGCGTCTCGTCCTAGATTGTTCTACCGACCTATCCCGTGGAGTATCCACCTTCATTGGAGTCGTCGTCCTACCGTCTTGAATCAAATCGTGTCGTCCGTTTGGTTC
Organism: Coffea canephora; assembly: GCA_036785865.1. Lineage (NCBI taxonomy): Eukaryota > Viridiplantae > Streptophyta > Magnoliopsida > Gentianales > Rubiaceae > Coffea > Coffea canephora. The sequence continues at coordinate 42,005,284 of CM071918.1, read as the reverse complement.
TAGATCCCGCAAATTCCAAGCGTTGGACATCCTTGCTAGATCCTTGGGCAAACGTGCTACATGTCTCGAAACGTGTTGATCGAGGAACGTATCACAGAGCCAACTCCCGACCCCGGTGTGCCAGCGAGGACGCTAGATTCCCTAAGGGGGGTGGAGTGTCATCTCCCACATCGGCTAGGGAGAGAGCCTGGGCTGCCTTGATAAGTCTGTTATGGTATTACCCATCTCGACGAGGCCTTTTGGTGAGGTAGCCTGCGGGTGCCTGTTGTGTTGTCCAGCACTGCCAAGAACAAAACCCACGGCCCCACGCGGTGTCAAACTATGGGACAATATTGTTGAGGGGCTGTCAGAGAGTGTGAGGACTTGTAAAATCCCTTATATTTTTCTTAAAAATTTCCTTTTATTTGGAAATTATTACTTTATAATAGCCTTACTACCCAATCACCCCACAATAAGTGCAAATGAACATAGAATTAAGGGTTTTCCCTTTCGTTTTCAAGTTATCACAAATTACGGTTTTTATGCCTTTTCGTAGTGTGACTATTCGGTACGGCGTGTGTATCAAATTTGGTGATTAACAGTGAGTTTTAGATGATATCAAGTGTGTGATTAGAAGTGATAATAATAAGTTAGTGAATTATAAGATAAAACCCTAGTATACGCGATTTAAGGAAAATTGGCTCGAACCGACGGGTATCGTTCACTACCGATTGAACACACCACTTGACCACCACTTTTTTTTACCATGAAATATCATTGAAATTAGTGCAAAATATCAGCCCCTTTCTTAGCTCATAGACTAGAAAAACACAAGGAAAAGAAAAAATTTGAGAGTTAATCTCATGATGACAAGTAGCGGTCATCCAAAGGTTGTTGACCAACCAATTTCTTCTATATTTATCACAAAAAAATCACTCAAATTGCTCCTCATTTCAATATTCCAGCCATGAGCTTTGAGGGAGAGAGCAAGAAGAAGAAAACTCCATTTCATCTTGAGCTTAAGCCATTTGAGTGAGAAATCAAGGAAACTAAACCGATTAACTTCTCAATTAGGAGTTTAGGAAGCTTGGGGAGCTAAATTTTTCAAGGAGGGGTAAAGGATATCTCTTGCAAGCCTTTTATTGAGGTATTATGGCTGTTCATCTACCTTCTTTCCCTTAGTCTTGTTGAAGTTATGTAGTAACTTGTATTCTTGCCTTGTGATACCTAGTTAAGGGTGGTTTTGATGCTTGTGGTGATGAAATTTTGAGTTAGGGTTTTGAATGGTTCACTTATATTTCTTGTTGTTTGGATGGTATATGGTGTATATAATCTTATATAGAAAGTTGTAGTAGTGGTTTAATCTAGAAAGGTGAAGTTTACACTTTAAAATCACTAAATTCCAGATTTGGGTTTTCATCTTACTCTGTTCTGACCGGTTCTATTTGGCACTTAGCTCAAAACATAAAAGTTGTAAGAAATATGTTTTATAGCTGCCTACAAAATTTCAGCTTAATCCGAGTACTGTATCACGTGAAAAGGCAAAAATACCCTGGCCGCATTAGGTAGAGCTTTGTGGACAGTTTTGACATTTCACCATTCTGGCCGCATTTTTTCACCTTGATCCATATTGAATTAGCATTTTGCCAGAGCATGAAAGTTGTAGTGCTATGTTTTAGCTTTCCAATGCATTTGAAAACTCCTCAATCGGACTTTTGTAGCCTGAGTTATTGTCAGTTGAACGCAGTGCTGTTAACCAGCCTGACGGTGAAATTCTGGTTTTTGTAATCGATGAATTTGACTTGGATACACTATGAACTGGATTGAGTGGTTTTCATCAAAGTTGTAGCCCTTTGTCTTAGCTTTGAAATGGTATAAATTGCACTCCAATCTGATAAGCGTAGCTTTGGTTGTGACCCATACGCTAAGAGACGTCGAACTTGTCTTTTTACCTTTTACCTTAAACCTTATTTCCGGTCATTTCTGTAGCATGGTTTTGTAATTGTATGACGTTGAGTGATGTGTGCATGAACCAGGGTCCAGTCCAAGTCCCATTGGGCCCAGTCACACGTGCATGGGCCAAGCTCTTCAAAGAATCCCTCCAAGCCCTTGTTCGAGTTGTCCACGATCAACATGGAGGCTATAGAGATATTGAAGGCTTGGAAAGGATCAATCAAGCAACTTACACTTTGGTCCAAGCCCAGGAAGACTCCAGTGGTCCTCCTTACGAATCGGCCGAGTAGGGCCTTAGTCGTTGTTTTTCTATTTAGTTGGACTAGTGTTTCGTAGAAGGCATGGGCCGGGCCACCTTGATGACAAGGTAGCCGACCTTCCCTTTAAGTTTCTTTAGGGTTTTCGTTACTTCATTGAGCCTATAAATAGGCTAGCCTTGTAAGGTGAAAAACTAGTTTTTGATTAATAAAATTCTTAGTGCATTCGTTTTCTTTCATAAAGAACTCGAGCCTTTTAACTTGCTTGGCAAGGGTTATTGAGCAATCTCGCGTCCTGTCCTTGGTTGTTCATCCGACCTATTCCCTTGGAGTATCCACCTTCATCGGAGTGTCGTCTACCACCTTCAATCAAGTCGTGTTGTCAGTTTGATTATAGGTTCCGCAATCCAAGCGTTGGACATCCCCGCTAGATCCTTGGGCAAACGTGCTACGTGTCTCGACCGTGGATCGAGGAACGTATCAGTTGGCTTCAGAGCTTTGGTGGAGGTATCTTCCGTTATATCCGTCGTCTTGTCTTAGTTTTCCTTAATTTTCCGCTGCCTTGTTTTTTACAAAAAAAAAAAAAAAATTTCTGTTCGTTAGCTTTGTTACTTGTTGAGCCGTTTCCTTTCCTTTTGTTGTCTAGAAATTCTGGTCGTTGTTCTTAATGTTTGTCCGTTGAGTCTTCAAGTCTGTCCGTTGCTGCTTTGTTAGTCAAACAAAACAAAAACAAACAAAATCTGTTTGCATCGCTTGTCAAAAAAAAAAAAAATTTCTGTCCGTTAGTTCTTGTTTTGGTCGCGTCAAATTTCTGGTCAGTCGCATGTATTGTTGCTAGTTCTAATCTGCCCAGATTTTGTACTCGTGTTGCAACCATTCTGCCCAGCAATTGGTCCTTGCCGAAACTGAAAAAAAAAAAGGAAAAGAAAACCGCGGCTAGGGTTTGTGCGGCTAGGGTTCTTGTGGTTGCCAAATCTGTCCAAGTGTTTAATTGTTTAATCTAAGTTGTGTAGTTAGTTTTCTAAACTGATTTGTGGACCAAACTTGTTGGAGTTGTGAATCTTGAAGAAAATTTACGAGAGTTTTAGGTTTCTTGAGTTTCTTGAATTTAATCTTGAAGTTCTTGGAAGTTCTTGATAAAATCTTGGAGTTTTTGGGGCTGTTGGTTGTAGTAAATTAGGACCTGACCAGAATCTGGTTTTGAACCCTTTCGGCCAGGTGTAGTTCCATTACCAAGTTAAAAGAAAAAAAAAATAGAACCGAACAAAAAAAAAAAAAAAGAGAGAGAGCAATCGGGTGGCACAACAAGAAGCAAGGGGAAAACGAATTTTATTTCCAAGATCAGTTTTTGTTTACATCGTGCTTGTACCCAAAACAGAAACTTCGAACAAAAGAAAAAGAGAAAGAAACTAACTCAAAAGTTTTGGCCAACCTCTTCTTGAGGTTCTTGATCTTGAGTCTTCACAACTTGAACCACCCTTTGAACAACTTGATCACCTTGAACCTTGAACAATTGCACTTCCCTTCGTAAAAAAAGTTTCTTGTAAGATCTTGCATCCATACGTGGCTTCCGTGGTTGAGGAGTGAATTTCTTGGGAGATTCTTGGGTAACATCACTCGCATGCCCTTGGGAGTCCATTGGAGCCGAATTTCTGGAGTAACAAGAATCAAACCTGTCTTCTAGGAGAGAGGGCCGAATTTCTTGTTCTTAGAGTAGAGGAGGAGCCGAATTGCTTAGGTAAGTGTGCGGCTGTGAGGGGAGGTTTAATAGGCAGCAATAGCCGACTTTGGGGAGGGATTCAAGAAAGAAGAAATCTGGAAATTTCAGTGGCCCAATTCTGGTTTGTGTTGTGAGCATAGTGGGCGGCTGCTTAGGAGGGTTTCTAGGGGTTCTTTGGCCGACTTTAGGAAGGGAATAAGAGGGAGGAATTCTGGAAATTTTCGGTTGAAAGGGGGAAGAAACCAAGCTGTTGAGAAGACTTAGGAAGTTTCCAACTCCAACTTGTTTTCCCACTTCGTTTAGGAGACTAAGTAATATACTTGGATAACTCTTGACACCTCCTATATTTTCTCCTCTATGTTAGGATACACTCCTATATTTTCTCCTCCATTTTAGGATATCCTACTATATTCTCTCATCCTTTTTAGGAAACCACTCCTACATCTTAGGATTCTTAGAGTTTCCTTTCTTGGCAATACTTTCCAAAATCTGTCCACCGACCCTAACCCTTCCAAAACCGTCCTTCCCTTTGCAAAATTTCACCCAATTGTGTCCTTTACTCTTGTTTACTCTTGTGGGGAAAAGTTGGAGGCAATTATTGGACTCGAGCAACATTTCTCAACGACCTAATCCAACAGGTAAAAGGTCCTTGGTAAGCCTAATAGAGTGAATTGAGCACTACACACGAGCGTGAGGAATACACTAAGGGAGTGAAGGGAGGATTATATTTGCATCTTCTTTGTTTCTTCTAACCTTTGCAGGGGCAACAAGGGAAGCATGGAGCAACAACACCACCATCAACAACAAGCAACCACCGATCCTTCATTGTTATTCGCCGCGATGAAGAATGAGCTCAGGCGAATCAGTGAGCAACAAATGGAGACGTTACACACTCGTTTTGATGAGTTGTCTAGGAGCCTTACGCGAGGCTCTCGTTCTAGGTCCCATAACCGGAGTACCCATGGCACCAAAGAAACAAATGGCGAAGACTACTCCGCTAGTGAGGATGAGGAACGACCCGAGAGGCCTACAAGGGACATGCCCAAAAACGAAATCAAGGGGCTTAAAATTCAAGTTCCCGCATTCAAAGGCAAAAGTGACCCTGAGGCTTACTTGGAGTGGGAAGGCCGCATCAAGATGGTCTTCGACTGCTACGACTATAGCGAGGAACAAAAAGTGAAGGTTGCCACCGTGGAGTTCACCGACTACGCACTAGTCTGGTGGGACCAAGTGAGGACCACGAGGAGGAGGATGGGAGAACCACGTGTCCGGACTTGGCGAGAACTCAAGGCACTAATGCGCAAGCGATTTGTTCCTAGCTACTACAATCGTGATCTCCACTCTAAGCTTCAAACACTCACACAAGGCAACATGAGTGTGGAGGATTACCACAAAGAAATCGAGATGGCCATGATGAGGGCCAACATTCAAGAAGACAATGAAGCCACAATGGCTAGGTTCCTTAGGGGTCTCAATCCTGACCTTCAGGATGCCTTGGAGCTTCAACATTACTTGAACATGCACGACCTTCTAGAACTCGCCATTAAGGCCGAACGGGGGAAGAAATTAAGACGGGGAGCCCGTACTTTCCAATCTTCTACCACCACCTCGTGGAAAGGCAACCAACCACGAAGAGTGACCCACGAAGTTGGAAATGCGACAACACCAACCTATTCTAACCGCTTCCAAGGTAATGCTTCTACCCGTAATGCCTATTCTACACCTAACAAGGTTTCTGATGTGTCCAGGTCTACTTCTAAGGCACCGCAAGACACCCCTAAAGCTAGGAGTAGGGACATCAAATGCTTTAAGTGCCAAGGGTTTGGGCATATTCAATCTCAATGTCCAAACCAACGGGTAATGCTGATAACTCACAATGGCGAAATCGTGTCGGATGATGACGAATGTGAGGACATGCCCGAACTAGTAGAAGATGACTGCCTGGAAGAAGAGCCAGCTGGGGAGGCTTGCTCGCCTACACGAGGAGGAGTAGGTTGCTTGGTAGCACGACGAGTGCTAACTGCCAGCGTCAAGGAGGATGAGCAGCTACAACGCGAAAACCTATTCTACACCCGCTGTAAGGTAGGCGACAAAGTATGTAGTCTCATCATCGACGGTGGGAGTTGCACGAACGTCGCCAGTTTGCTCATGGTTGAAAGTCTAGGACTCACCACTACCAGGCATCCAAATCCTTACCGCCTCCAATGGCTAAGTGAGGATGGTGAAGTACGAGTCTTCAAACAAGTACGCATTCCCTTTTCCATTGGTACTTACACTGATGAAATCGTGTGCGACGTAGTGCCAATGCATGCTACGCATATCATTTTGGGAAGGCCCTGGCAATTTGACAAACACGTCACATTCGACGGAAGAGCAAATAAGTACACCCTTATGCACGATGGCAAACGTAAGGTCCTTACACCTCTCACACCTGCACAAGTTTATGAGGACCAACTACTTTTGCAAAGGGAGTGTGAACAAGACCGTCAAAGGAGGAAACTCAAGGCGGTCGACCCTGGTAAAAGCTCCACGCCTACGAGTGAGCCATCAACCAAGGGTCAAGGGAGCACACCTAGGGGTATACGTGACAAACCACCTGCCGCACCTCCCACTAGGAAGCACAACATGATTATTAAGGCTAAAGATGTTAGAAAAGTGGTGAACTCTAATCAGCCTATACTTCTCATGATTTGCAAACATATGCTCTTGGATGTTGCTGAGCTCGCCAAGGCGTTGCCTGCGAGCATAGTTGCTCTTTTGCAGGAATTTGAGGATGTTTTCCCTGACGAAGTCCCTGATGGCTTACCACCTATTCGGGGAATTGAACACCAAATCGACCTCGTTCCTGGAGCACCATTACCCAACAAACCTGCCTACCGCATGGGCCCCGAGGAGACCAAGGAGATTCAAAGGCAAGTTGATGGCCTGTTAGGTAAGGGATGGGTGAAGGAGAGTCTAAGTCCCTGCGCTGTGCCTGTGGTCCTTGTCCCCAAAAAGGATGGCACTTGGCGCATGTGCACTGACTGCCGGGCTGTAAATGCTATCACTGTCAAATATCGGCATCCCATTCCTAGACTTGATGATATGTTGGATGAACTCGATGGTGCTATTATTTTCACCAAAATTGACTTGAGGAGTGGCTATCATCAAATTAGGATGAAGGAAGGCAATGAATGGAAGACAGCCTTCAAAACCAAACATGGTCTCTATGAGTGGTTAGTTATGCCTTTTGGCTTGACTAACGCTCCTAGCACCTTCATGCGCCTCATGAACCATGTTTTGAGACATTTTATCGGTAAATTTGTCATTGTTTACTTTGATGACATTCTGATCTATAGTCGTAGTGAGCATGAGCACTTGGAGCATGTAAGATTAGTTCTCGACGCACTTCGACAGGCGCATCTATACGCTAACCTCAAAAAGTGCACCTTTTGTACTAACGAGCTTGTGTTTCTAGGCTATGTCGTGAGTTCGCAGGGCATCAAGGTGGACAAATCCAAGATTGAGGCCATCGAGCAATGGCCAACCCCTACATCCGTTCCTGACGTGCGCAGCTTTCTTGGATTGGCGGGCTTTTATCGGCGATTTGTCAAAAACTTTAGCACTATTGCCGCCCCATTGACCGCCGTGACAAAGAAGGATGACAAGTTCCACTGGGGGGAATCCCAAGAACAAGCGTTCCTCACCCTTAAGGATACACTCACCCATGCACCTGTGTTAGCATTACCAAACTTTAACAAGACCTTTGAAATTGACTGTGATGCTTCTGGTGTAGGTATTGGAGCAGTCCTCATGCAAGACAAGAGGCCGTGTGCCTTCTTTAGCGAGAAATTGGGAGGAGCTGCACTAAACTACCCCACGTACGACAAGGAGTTGTACGCCTTAGTGAGGGCCTTGGAGACCTGGCATTGGGAGTTCATATACAGTTTATATGAAATACATCATATAAAATATTTTGAACACTATCTTCTTGTATCATATACAGTTTAGGGATTTCAATAAAAGGCTTAAAAAACTTTTTTGATTTTATCCCATGGCCTGTAATAAGATACTTGTTTTGTTTATAAAGATCAAATCCTAATATCAAATCCTTACCAGTAAAATTTGCTCCCAAAAATTTTGAACTAACACAGCAATCTGGGAGAAGTTTGAGAGTGATGGAACTTTTTGTAATAAACTTCGTTTCAAAAATCTTTCCATCAGCTGCCCGGAATTTATTTACTTCTGGGATCCAATATGAGTCTGGTAAGATGTCTTTACTCATAATGGAAATATAAGCTCCTGTATCAAAAAATGCAATAAAGGGTATAGGTTTAGAATATTTATCCAAAAGAATATGAATAAGAGTTTGGGGATAAACATCCTTTTCAATCTTTTCCTTATGGACAGATGCAATAGGGCTTATGCTTAATATTTCTTCAGGAACCTGTAAAGCCAAAAGAGTTGTATCAGTAGGTTCTTCCTGTTCAGAAAATTCAGATTCTAAATCAGATATAGAAAAATGAAGTTCACTTTGAATTTCTGAAATTAACTTTACTCCCTTTTGGTTTTGGGGACAATTTTTTGCAAAATGTCCTGGCTTGCCACAGATAAAGCATTTGTTGCCTTTGTTGCCTCGGAACCTTTTAGACTTTCGTCTAAAGTATCTCCATTTCTTTCTTAAAGATTTTCTTGGAAAATTCTTGTATGATTTGGTAAAACTTCTGAATTTTTTGAACCTTCTGGATCCTTTTCTTCTGTGAGACGGAGTACAAGCTTGACACTTTCCTTTTGTTATCAATTCTGGTTTCTTGCAAGCTTGATCTAAACAAACATCTCCTTTCAAGTATTCTCGGATCACCTTTCTCTTATGACAAAGATCATCAAGAGATAAGAAGACTGCCTGCTTGATTTGTCCAATTGTGAGATTGAGGATCGATCCATATTTGTTATGGATATACATTTCTGCACCATCTGCAAGTGGCTTTGGGAGAGAGCTGACAAAGGGTTGCTTGAGATTTATATCTGCACCAAGAGAATAAAATAATATAAGCATCTTTTTAAAATGCTTATTTAAATCATGTCTATCATAAGATAAACATTTCATTTGGAAGAATTCTTTTCTCTTAGTCTCCTGGAATTCTCTAACATTCCCAAGAAAGGTAAGATGCAAAATATGAACATTTTCCATGAAGTCTTGTCTGGTTAAAAATGTCATCTTATCTGCATCTCCAATGGATGTCCACCAATCTTTAAGTATGCCCGCAAGATGTGCTGTAAAAACAGACAATATTTCAAAGTGAGATTCTTCTGTTAAATTCTGAGCTAACATCCAAGCATGAAATTCTTGGAATCTTGCTTCCCACATCTCTGATGGGATATTATCAATGGTAAACAGAGGTACTCCCTTTGATTTAGGAAATGTAGCTCGTGGATGCTGGTCATAAAATGGTGATTGCTCCTGCTCCTCTTGGTCTTCATTGGGCTCAACTATTTCTGGTTCAGGTTCTGCCATGTTAATTTGTGGAATATTCTCTTCAGATGAAGATTCTGAGGAATAATCCTCACTATCTGAAGAGCCAGAAGAAATACTTTCTTCTGAACTGGTTTCTTCAGGAGAATTATCATGAACTTCAGTGTAAGTAGAGATGTATGGCAATGAATTATCATGATATTCTTCTAATACTGTTGACAAAGGATTATCAAAAATCCTGGTAGCTTCATTTGCTCTCCTTTCCTGTTCAATAGAAAAAGTAGGATTAGTGTATGTACTAATCATTAATGATGTTGGAGGATTTTGTTGAGAAGATGATGGTGGTTCTATGACAACTTGCTTCGCTTTTCTTTCTCTTTCAGCTTCAGCTTTCTTTTGTTCTTTTCTAGCCATTTCTTTTGCTATTTCAGCATCCTTTTGAATTTGTTTGTTCTTACGATATTCTCGTAAAGTTGCTGCGATATCAAAAGGTTTTGAAACTTGTGGCTGCTGTTCAGAAAAATAAAGAGAAGGTGATGGAGTGGAAACCCCACCGAAATAAAAAGGTGTTGGCCAATTTCTGAGAGGTACTGCACCATACATAGAACTTACCTTGGAAAGAGGTGTTGACGGTCCTACATCATACACAGGAACTTGTCCTGTTGTTTTCAGAATATGTAGTTGATCTTGAATAAACTTTGTTTCTTTTTCTTTATTCAGAATGAAATCAACTAACATGGAAGGATCTGTAGGCATGATGTATTTTAATTCTTGAAGTCTTTTTTCAAATACTTCAATCATATGAGAAACTTGAGACTGTTGTGTTGACACAGTTGTATCAATTTGTTCGATCTTGTCTTTGGTTTCTGAAATGTTCTTATGGATAGATATAAGAGCAGTATTTTGAACAAGAGAATTCTCAGTCTGCCAATTAAGAACATCTTCTGAGGGATTATGACGAACAGTTTCTCCACTTGGTAAAACTGTTGAAGAAATATTTTGGATTTTTGGGGAATGTCTTGAACCATTTTTGTTGAAAGTTTCCAACTTTGGAAAATCTGCTTCACTAAACATAAAGCACTCTTGGACCTGTGAGGGTGGAATCTGAACCAAAGGTTCTGATTTACAAAATGGTTTTGGTTTCCAAATTGTTTCTTCTTTTGCCAAAATATCAAGACACTGTTGGTAATAAGGATGAAGATCCTTTTTTGAAAAAGATCGAGGTGTCTTAGGTATTTTAGAAACCCAGTCAGAAGGGATTTGGTAACCATTAAACTTACTTCTTGGAGAGATAAAACTCTCAGTATCTGAATCTGGACCTTCTGGTCCTGGATCTGGTTTGCAAGGTCGTGGTTCAACCAATCTTGGTTTTTTCTTTTCCTTCGGCCAATCTTGAAGGTCTGTTGCATCACACCCAAGAAGTTCTGCCAGTTGACATTCTTCACAATGTGTGCAAACATCAAAATAAACATGACCAGAGATTGGATCCTGGAACCATGAGATTGGAAGTCCATTTTTGTTAAAGGACTGGATAATATCCTGACTTCGGTGTACTTGTTGTAGGTTTTGAGGATGATCATCATGTATTTTCCATTCTTTTTCAAACTTTGAAGGATAATACATGGGTACCTGTACACACATAATAGAAGGAATATGAGATTTTGCATTCAAGCTCTTGAAATGAGAATGATCAAATGAGATTGAGGTTCTCCCTTCTTTTGTGTGATTGATCCTTGAATTAGATGATTCAAGGGGTTCATTGGCCTGAGTATGTAGATCCTCATAATCTGTAATCCAATCATTTGGTAATAATTGGATCAGTTCTTGCTTTGAGATTTGTCTGGGAACATGAGAGCAGGATGCTCCATTCTTCTCATCTACTCTTATTAAAAGAGCATTTTCTCCCCCTGGGATAGCAAGATCTAGAGCATGATTTTGTACACGGTAGACCATCTGGTAGTGAACACTATCTTCCTTCAATATTTTCCTGGCAACACTACCTTCAGCCTCGGGAGTTCGTGATACATACTGATCACGAGTTATTGAAGTACCTCAAAGGCCAACCCAAGCTAAGCAAGAGACATGCCAAGTGGGTAAGCTTCATTGACACTTTCTCCTATGTGATTAAATACAAGACTGGCAAGACGAATGTGGTAGCTGACGCCTTGTCACGTAGACACTCCTTGCTTGCCTGTCTTGATGCCAAATTGCTTGGGTTCGAAATGGTAAAAGACCTCTACGCTAATGATCATGACTTTGGTGATATCTATGCTGTGTGTGTTAAGAATCTGCAGGGAAAGTACTTTTTGCATGATGGATTTCTATTCCATGTAGATAAACTGTGTGTGCCTAACTCTTCCATTCGTGATCTTTTGATTCGAGAGGCGCATAGTGGTGGTCTCATGGGCCACTTCGGCATTGCCAAGACTCTGGCTATGTTACAAGAGCACTTTTACTGGCCCCATATGCGTAGGGATGTTGAACGCATGGTTGGTAGGTGTGCTACTTGTCACAAGGCAAAGTCCAAAACAAATCCATATGGCTTGTATACCCCATTACCTATCCCTCACCATCCCTGGGTTGACTTGTCTATGGACTTTGTTCTAGGTTTGCCTAGATCGCCAAGAGGTAATGACTCCATTTTTGTGGTGGTTGATAGGTTTTCTAAGATGGCTCATTTTATTCCCTGTCACAAAACTGACGATGCATCTCATATTGCTACTCTATTCTTCAAGGAAATTGTCCGTTTGCATGGTATGCCTAGGACCATTGTTAGTGATAGGGATGTAAAATTTCTAAGTTACTTTTGGAAGACTCTGTGGTCTAAAATTGGCACTCGGTTACTATTCTCCACCACCAGTCATCTACAAAGCGATGGACAAACTGAAGTTGTCAATCGCACACTTGGCACACTACTTCGGGCATTGATTAAAAAGAATCTTAAGACTTGGGAAGAGTGTTTGCCGCATGTTGAATTCGCCTACAATCGAGTTGTTCACAGTGCTACACACTACTCACCTTTTGAGATTGTTTATGGCTTTAACCCGCTGACCCCTCTTGATTTAGTCCCCTTACCTTCCTCTGAGCACACAAGCTTAGATGGGAAAAAGAAGGCCAATTTTGTGCGCAGGTTACATGAAGCCGTTCGAGCGAACATTGAAAGGCGTACTCAGCAATACACCCAGCAGGCTAACAAGCACCGCCGCAAAATGGTTTTCGAGCCTGGTGATTGGGTTTGGTTACACTACGCAAAGAGAGGTTCCCCAAGCAGAGACAAAGCAAATTATCCCCCAGAGGGGATGGACCTTTTCGTGTGCTCCAACGGGTTAATGACAACGCATACAAATTGGAGCTACCTGGGGAGTACAATGTTAGCGCGACCTTCAATGTCGCGGACTTGAGCCCGTTTCTTGGTGAGGAGGATCCAGATTTGAGGGCAAATCCTTCTCAAGAGGAGGGGACTGATGTGTGCATGAACCAGGGCCCAGTCCAACTCCCATTGGGCCCAGTCACACGTGCACGGGCCAAGCTCTTCAAAGAATCCCTCCAAGCCCTTGTTCGAGTTGTCCACGATCAACATGGAGGCTATAGAGATATTGAAAGCTTGGAAAGGATCAATCAAGCAACTTACACTTTGGTCCAAGCCCAGGAAGACTCCAGTGGGCCTCCTTACGAATCGGCCGAGTAGGGCCTTAGTCGTTGTTTTTCTATTTAGTTGGACTAGTGTTTCGTAGAAGGCATGGGCCGGCCCACCTTGATGACAAGGTAGCCGACCTTCCCTTTAAGTTTCTTTAGGGTTTTCGTTACTTCATTGAGCCTATAAATAGGCTAGCCTTGTAAGGTGAGAAACTAGTTTTTGATTAATAAAATTCTTAGTGCATTCGTTTTCTTTCATAAAGAACTCGAGCCTATTAACTTGCTTGGCAAGGGTTATTGAGCAATCTCGCGTCCTGTCCTTGGTTGTTCATTCGACCTATTCCCCTGGAGTATCCACCTTCATCGGAGTGTCGTCTACCACCTTCAATCAAGTCGTGTTGTCCGTTTGATTATAGGTTCCGCAATCCAAGCGTTGGACATCCCCGCTAGATCCTTGGGCAAACGTGCTACGTGTCTCGACCGTGGATCGAGGAACGTATCATTGAGCCTATTGAACGGCTATTGTAATGAAACTATTTCCGTGTGATTTTGGGACTGATTGAATAAAAGAATGAAGCCATAAATTGTTGGAAAATAGGTAAATATAAAGGGCGTGCTTGCTACCCAAATTTGCACTCGAAAGCTAGGTAAACGTACGCGCGACTTGAGTAAGGATTGAGGATGAAACTAACTTGGATCATTTAAGGTATTCAAATCTTCTTTAATAGAGGTTTATAAGTTAGAATCCAGCCGAAACTTGTACCCTTGGAAAAATGAAATTTACGACTAATAGAAATACGTTTTCTCCATTTCTTCGACTCAAATGGTATTTCAAAGTATAATTGCTTCAAAGTTTCAAAGTTTTAAGAGCGAGCATGAATTTTTCGAAATTTGATAAGTATCTTGAATACTATTTAAACGAGTTTCATTTACTTGATTTTCTTGAAGCGAAACTCCTATGTTTCAAACTCTAGAGAGTTTTACATTCGCATATGATATTTTATCGCAGATTTGGATGGCAACCAAGGAGTTGAACCTGAACGTGACTTTTGAGAGACACTAGACCTTTCGTGAGTGCTTCCAAATGCCTGATTGAACTGAACCCTTGTTTTCAATACTTGACTAATGTGATTTAATGATATGTAATTTGTTTGATCAGGCAAGAGTGTACTTTATCGCACTTGCCCTAATATGATATCTACTTGTTTATTGTTGCAATGGATATTTGTGTATAAGGTGCGCACTTCCTGGAATTCCAGAAACCTTGTGACGAGTTACTCGAGTCGAGCCGGCAAGGGTTTGGTCGATTGGGTAACGAACCTTGGGTCTTTTGTTTTGTCGAGTGGAGTGATATCTCCTCGACTAATCGGTATACTCGAGTATTACCTGATGTGTGCACGGACCTCAACCCACGTAATGACCCAGTTCGAGTCCCGAATGCTTCCCTTAGGATTTTTAGGGTTTTTAGTAACCTTTAGCTTATAAAAAGGCTAGCTTTGTAAGGCTTGAAGGGAGACGTTTTATCAATAAAACTTTGATTATTTTCGGTTCTTCTTAGTAAGAGGGATTCGAGCCATTACTTGGGTGTTGAGCAATCTTGCGTCTTGTCCTTGATTGTTCTAACAACCTATCCACTAGAGTATCCACCTTCCATTGGAGTCGTCGTTCTATCGCCTTTAATCAAATCGTGTCGTCCGTTTGATTCTAGGTTCCGCAACCCAAACATTGGACCACCTTGCTAGATCCTTGGGCAAACATGCTACGTGTCTCGAAACAAGTTGATCGAGGACAGTATCAGTTGGCATCAGAGCTTTGGTGGAGGTATCTTCCGTTATATCCGTAGTTTGTCTTAGTTTTCCTTGTTTCCGCTGCCTTGTTTTACAAAAAAAAAAAAATTTTTTCTGTTCGTTATAGTTGTTATTCTTGTTGCGCCATTTTGTTTAGAAAATTCTGTCCGTGTCTTTGTCTTGTGTCCGTCAAAATTCTGTTGGGTTAGTGTCTAATCGTTGCCAAGCATAACCTGTCCGTCGTGTCCACATCCATCAAAAGAAAAAAAAAGTTTCTATCCGTGTCGTTGTTCTTGTCGTTTGAGTCGTGTCCAAATTTGTCCACCCTTTGTGTCGTTGTTCTTGTTGTTCTTGTTGTTGAGTCGTTTGCCCAGTCGAGCGTCCTTTGTGTTCTATGCTACCCAAAAAAATAATAATAAAAAAGGGATTTCAAACCTGTCCGTGTAGCGTACGGCAAGGAAGCAACCCAAACAGGCTGCAGCAACAACTAGGGTTTCACCCCTTGGCGCGTGCGTTTGCGTTGCAACCTTACCAACCCGTACTTGCTGGTTGTGCCACGTTTGAATCGTGACTTGAGCATTTTTTTGAACGTACAAAAATTCTAGACACCCAAATGACAAGAAAATCTCGTGGGGGCAGCGGCTAGGGTTTCGTTTGTGCGCAAGAGTTCTTGTTTCCAAATTTGTCCAAGTTTATTTGGTGTCATCCAAGTTGTTTAGTTAATTTCCTAATCTAATTTTGGCTAATCTAGTTGGTGTTTGTGAGATCTTGAAGAAAACCTACAAAAGTCTAGGGTTCTTGAGTTTCTTGAAATTAGTCTTGAACTTCTTGAAACTTGCATGGGATTCTTGGGGGATTTGTGAGCGATTACTTGTGTATTATTGGACTGACTCAATTCTGGAAATTTATTCTAGCTCGGTCAGATTGTGTGCTTGTCGTGTGAGTAAAAAAAAAATAGAAACGAAAAAGAAAAGAAATAAACCCATTCGGCTAGGACAAGAAAAGAAAAGGAAGAACTCGGTTTTTTTTTTTATTGCCAAGACAATTACCATTACATCTTGTTTCTAAACCAAACCAGAAAATTGCAAAAAGGAAGAAACTCAAAAGTTCTGTCCTACCTCTTCTTGCAATTCTTGATCATCTTATGCCTTGATAACTTGAACCACCCTTCGAGGTTCTTGAATTTTTTGACCGCTTTGTGATGCGAGACGCGGAAGCAACTTCGGATCTAGAGGAACACGATGAAGATTGGATGGAGTTGAACCTGAACTTGGACCACTCAAGAACAGATTTAACGGTAGAGGACGCCACAATCAAGTATGTGTGCTTGATTGATAAGTCAAGAACAGCCTAGGATCAACTCTAGGATGTTCAACTTAGCTTTCACAAGCTAAGGGAATTTGCCACAAGGAATGGACGAAATTCTGGAAATTTTATTCAATACTCTCAAAAAACTGAATGTAACATGCGGCTTGAGGCTATTAATAGCCGTGACTAAGACCTAATAAACTGGAAAAATAACAAGGAAAGTTCGGCCAGCCCCTTGGGTCTTCACTTGACCGAAAGCTAGCCCAACTAACTATAGATCATAGGCCTCGGGGGCGTTGCCCAACTTAACTGCAGCTTAGCCCGCTATCTGGAGCTTGAACACTTGCATCTTCAATTGTAAGCAGCATTTTAGTAGTCGTGCAAGGATATTCCAACTCAATTCCTTCAATGGCCGGTTTCTCTTGGATTTGGATGGCACGTACCAAGGCTTGGAGGGACTCCTTGAATCTCTTAGCTCGTGCTCGTGTCACTGAGCCTAGGGGCACTTTCACAGGGTCTACTTGTACACTTTGGGTCTCGTGCTCAATCGCATCACTTTGTTTCTTGAAAACTTGAACCTCCCTTCAAATAAACAATTTCCTATACTCCCTAGCGGTGGTGAAAAGGCTTTCTTGGTTTGGGAATAAATTTCTTGGAGGATTCTTGAGGGGAGGCTTGAGTGACCTCGCTTCCATTGTCTTGAGATGCCATTTTCTTGCACCCAAGGGCCGAAGCTGCTTGTGTGTCGCGCAAGGGAAGGAGAGACCAATTGCCTTGTTTCTTGCAGCCGAATCTGATTTGTGTTGGTGAAGAGAGTGCGGCTACCTTGGGGGTTTCTTTTTATAGAATAACCAGCTGACTTTGGTGAAAGGGTTCAAGAAGAAAAAAAATCTGGAAGTTTCGGTTGGCATAGGAAGAAACCAAATCTGATTTGCAAGTCTACTTGGAGAGGGATTTGGAAGTTTCTAAAGGTTGTGCAAGAGAGGTTTTCTAAAGAGTTCCCAAACCCAACTTGCTTTCCAAATCAATTTAGGAAACTAAGTAAAACACTTGGATACTCTCTTTGTTTTGACTTGGACACTATCATATATTCTCTCCTATATTTTAGGTGTGACAGCCCCACCTCTCCCTAAGGCGAACCAAAGGGTTCGGCGGACCGCCTGCCCAACTCTCGCCGGGACTCAGTCGTACCTCAAGCAAAATCGGAATAAAACCACAAGAAAGAAACATCAAAACTTAAAGAAAACTTATATACATTTCTATCCCAAAAGGAAGGACAACATCGAATATACAAAGGTTCTCAATTCTTCATACATCCAGCCCGTGCTAAGCACTAGAGCGAGAACCATTACAAAAATCAAAAGCTAGACCAAGCTAGTCTATACCGAGCTCTTGTCCTTGCGCGTCTTCCCTTGTTAAGGAAAACAAAACTAAAGGGGTGAGCTAAAAGTTTAGTGAGGTTCGGAACACATAAGCAAACAATACGTTCGATGCATTCACTACATATAACCGATAATTCAAGATACATTTACGATATAAAGCGATAAACACAATCAATAAAAGGATACGTGCTCACAGGGAGCCATTCATTCGTTCATTCATTCATTCGTTCTTTCATTCTCTTGTTCCTCCAATCATTTGAAAATACATTTTGGTAAGTAAAACCCCTCATTTACATTGACACTCTGATGTGTGCATGGATCAGGGCCCACGTAATGATCCAGTCCGAGTCCCATTGGGCCCAGTCACACATGCACGGGCTAAGCAATTCAAGATATTGAAGGCTTGGAAGGTGACAACCCAGTTGTCTACACGATGATCCAAGCCCGCGAAGAGCCAAGTGGGCCATGGCCGATTAGGCCTGAGTGTTAGGAGTCTTAAGTTAAGATTAGTCCTTTTGTTAGCCATGGATTCGACCCACCTTTGTCTAAGGATGGCCGAACCACTAGGCCCTTTTTAATTGAGTCCATGGGTCGGCCCACCTTGTCCAAGGAGTGGCCGACCATCTAGCTTTGCGATATTAGGGTTTCATTAGTTTTGCCTATATAAAGGCTTGCTTTGTAAGCATAAAGGGGAGCCATTTTATGATAATAAACTTGTTCTTGTCTCTCTTACATGGAGAGTACAATTCCGTTACTTGCATTGGCAAGGGTTCTTGAGCAATCTCGTGATCATCTTTGATTGTTCTACCGACCTATCCACTTCAGTATCCACCTCGATTGGAGTCGTCGTTCTACCACCTTCAATCAAATCGTGTTGTCCGTTTGATTTTAGGTTCGCAATCCAAGCGTTGGACAACCTCGCTAGATCCTTGGGCAAACGTGCTACGTGTCTCGAAACGAGTTGATCGAGGAACATATCAGTTGGCTTCAGAGCTTTGGTTGAGGTATCTTCCGTTATATCCGTAGTTTGTCTTTGCGTTTCTTGTTTCGCTGCCTTGTTTTACCCAAAAAAAAAAGGGCGTCACTGTTCATCGTACTGTTTACCGTACTGTTCATCCGACACTGTTCACGTTACTGTTCATACGAACACAAAATCTGTTGGTGTGTTATCTCCTTTGTGTTGTGTCTAGTTTGTTGATAATTTCTGTCCACCACTTGTTTCTTGCGTTTGAGTCGTTTGTTGCATCAAAAAATTCTGTTCGTGTGTTTCCTTGTGTTGCAAATCTCTGGTCAAAGTTGTGCCCAATCTGTCCGTGGGTATTGTGTCCTGTTGTCTAATACATTTGGTCCGTTAGTTACCTCTTGTTGCGTCAAAGAAAATTCTGACCGTTCACATCACATCGTTGCTTACAAATCTGTCCATAATCTTGTGCGTTGTTTGTGTCAAGCTGGCTGTGGTTTGTGCGCACTTGGAACGTACAAATTTCTGGTTGGAACCCCAAAACTGTTTTGGTTAAGTTGGTCGACGCTTGGGCAGTACGAAAACCCACCTTCGTGCGGCTAGGGTTTCCTTGGCGGCTAGGGTTTTTCGTCGTCGCTAGAGTTCCCTATTTTGCGTCCAATCTGCCATGCGTGAGTTGTTGACAATCTGATCGCATATGGTATCCTTGTTGCACCCAAATTCTGTCCAAAGTAGATAGCCTAAGCCGAAGCTACAAGAGGACAAGGAAGCGACGGCTAGGGCTCTTGGCGGCTAGGGTTTGCTAAGTGCGGCTAGGGTTTGTCTTGCTTTCCAAATCTGTCCATACGGTCCATGAGTTATCCCAAACTGTTTTCTTAATTTTCTAATCTGACTTTGGATTAAAACTTGTTGGTGCTGTGAATCTTGAAGAGAATCTACAAGATTTTAAGGGTTCTTGAAGTTCTTGGCTACTACCTAGAAGTTCTTGAAATTCTTGAAAGCTTCTTGCGAGTTCTTGAGGGATTTGGGTTGAGCGTGATTGCGAGTTGAGGGCTGACCAGATTGCTGGAATTCTACTACTTCAGCCGAGTTTCTTGTTGTTTTTTTTGAGATAAAAAAAAAAGAGAAGCGGAAAAGAAAAGAGGAGAGACATTCGGGTGGCAAGAAGATTAGGCATAAGATAGAGGGAAGTGGATCTTTATTGTCAAATCAGATTTGTTACATCGTTCTTGTTACCAAAAACAGAAAATTGCAGAAAAAAATAAGTGCTCAAAAGTTTTTACCTACCTCTTCTTGAAATTCTTGATCCCTTAGAGCCTTGACCACTTGAACCACCCTTTGAAGTTCTTGAATCCCTTGACCATAATCTTGAAATTCTTGGAGTTCTTGATAGTTCTTGTTTGTGTGAATTGGCAGAAACCAAATCTGGAAAAAGAAGGAGATTCCATTCAGCCAAACCTTGTTTTGTGTTGTGGTTGTTAGTCAAAAAAAAAAAAAAGAAAGAAAAGGGAAGAAAGAGGGAACTTAATTGCTTTAATTCTTGAGAGTCAAGGCCGAAGTTGTTGTAAAGAAGGGTGCGGCTGTGAGAGAGGGGGTTTGACAAGGAAATAGCCAACCTTGGGAAGGTTTAAGAAGGAGGAATTTTGGAATTTTTTTGGTTGGGGAAGGTAGCAACCAAATCAGCCTCGAAGTCCACTTGGGGAAGAAATTGGAAGTTTCCAAAAGTTGTACAAGAAAGGTCTTCTAAAGAAGTTTCCAAAAAAACCAACTTGTTTTCCAAACCACATTAGGAAACTAACGTAGATAGCTTGGGTAACTCTTGTTCACACTTGGACACCTTCCTATATTCTCTCATCTATTTTAGGAGACTTTCCTATATTCTCTCATCCATTTTAGAGAACTTTCCTATATTCTCTCATCTATTTTAGGAAACTCTCCCATAGTCTCTCATCCATTTTAGGAAACTTTCCTATATTCTCTCATCTATTTTAGGAAACTCTCCTATTATCTCTCATCCACTTTAGGAAACTATTCCTACACTTTAGAACGCTAGGGTTTTCTTTTCTTTGTGACGCACATACCATTGCTGACCACCACCAATATCCCTTCCAAATTTGTCCTTTTCACCTCATTTTTCGCCCACATTTGTGTCTTACACTCTTGATTATTCTTGTGGAAAAAGTCGGTGACGATTACTGGACTCGAGCAGTATTTCTCACCTACCCAAACCAACAGGTAAGGAATTTTGGTAAGCTTATTTGAGTGCTTTGAGTGATACACGAGTGATGAGTGCATACACATGAGCTTTTGTGTCGTGAGGGGAATTCCTTTGCTCTACTAACCGTTTTGCAGGTCACATAGTCATGCCCACTGGAGTCGCATCTTGCTCATACAATCAAGAATCCATGGAGACCGAATCTTTCAAGAGGAGAGGTTCCAAGCGAAGTACCCCCAAGTACTCTAGTTCCATGCAATCCCGTTCACAACGTGGGTATCATTCACTCCGGGAGGAGATGCAACGCCACCGTGCTTTGTGTGTATATGAAAGGTATAAATAAGATTGTGATGAGTATGAGAAGGAGCAAAGCAGTTTGCATAGAGCATCTAAATCAAGGTCAACCTCAAACAAACAAGTTTCATCTCCAAAGTGCCTTGACAGTTCAAGGCAAGGCGTTCGAGAACTCTCGAATTGAGGCAAAGCTTCGTGAATCAAAGGATAAATTCCGCAGTCGGACTAAAGCATTGATTGATAATATGATGGAAAGACTTAGCCAAGTGCTGGATTCACACCTGAAGCAACTTAACCATGTGCCAACCGGTGGTAATAAAGGGAAAATTCATCCTAGTCCCTCGTTGATTGAAGAGCCAAATATGAATGAGTTACAACTGAGCCATGAACATGAGCTAGACACTGAAAATCAAACCTCATGTACAATGCGTGAGCAATGGTCCGAGAAGAATGGAGTGGAAAAAGACAAGAATAATTTGGCCTTAGTGAAGAGTAAAAAGGAGGAGTTGGCTGTGTTTACAAAGGCTGAAAGTGTGACCATTTTGTTTGCTAACCGGCTAACATGTGTTTTGTTTAGCACCTCTTCTTTTGTGCAGGTTACACAAGGTCAAGTAGAGTTGATCATGGCATGTTCCATCTCGAAGTCACTTGGACACTTTGCGAGTTTCCATGGAGTTGGTCTTCTAGGAACTAAATCTCTTTGGTATCAATTCATGGAACAATGTCCATTCAAATATGTCTGCGCCATTGGAGGATTCATTCGAGCTCATCTTAAAAGGGAAATTCCAGATTCTACTTCTTGTTCTTTACCTATGTGTCAAGGACTAGCACTGGAATCTCAAGTTGAATCAATTGGTGGAAGGAATATCGAAGTGTCAAAGGGAGTTTTCTCATTTAAATCTCGTTCTACACCTTCTTACCATCTAGCTAATAGTGTCCCTTTAGTCCTTTACCCGATTTCTGAATTGCTCCAAGTTGAAGGTTATTTTGTTTTCATAGGTTGTAACGCTATCCACAATTTCCCAACTACGGCTAAAGACTTGCAACCCGATTTCGTGCTTATTCCTGCTGCAAGTGGTGCACGTTCGTGCTTCTTCACATGTCCAAAAGCTAGTCACCACGAGCTTACTTCACCAACCCCAACTTGCGCAAATTCATGCGATTCGTATGGAGTGCATTTTACTTCATTGCTGCCACTTATGTCACGTGACAATATGACAATCCATGGCCGAAGGTTGATTAGAGAGCTTTGGATTGCTACCTGGAAGTTTCGTGAGCCTTACACAAGCTCTTTCCTATCTTGGCGCATGTCCTTGTTTGAGGGCCTCATGAAGCTGACCAAACGGCATTTAACTTGGCTCGTGACCTTTCATTTGTTCCCAACGTGGCTGACCTCCAAACGCACTATCGACATCCCCATCTAGATTTGAGGACAAATTCTTCTCAAGAGGAGGGGACTGATGTGTGCATGGATCAGGGCCCACGTAATGACCCAGTCCGAGTCCCATTGGGCCCAGTCATACATGCACGGGCTAAGCAATTCAAGACATTGAAGGCTTGGAAGGTGACAACCCAGTTGTCTACACGATGATCCAAGCCCGCGAAGAGCCAAGTGGGCCATGGCCGATTAGGCCTGAGTGTTAGGAGTCTTAAGTTAAGATTAGTCCTTTTGTTAGCCATGGATTCAGCCCACCTTTGTCTAAGGATGGCCGAACCACTAGGCCCTTTTTAATTGAGTCCATGGGTCGGCCCACCTTGTCCAAGGAGTGGCCAACCATCTAGCTTTGCGATATTAGGGTTTCGGATATTAGGGTTTCATTAGTTTTGCCTATATAAAGGCTTGCTTTGTAAGCATAAAGGGGAGCCGTTTTGTGATAATAAACTTGTTCTTGTCTCTCTTACATGGAGAGTACAATTCCATTACTTGCATTGGCAAGGGTTCTTGAGCAATCTCGTGATCGTCCTTGATTGTTCTACCGACCTATCCACTTGAGTATCCACCTCGATTGGAGTCGTCGTTCTACCACCTTCAATCAAATCGTGTTGTCTGTTTGATTTTAGGTTCCGCAATCCAAGCGTTGGACAACCTCGCTAGATCCTTGGGCAAACGTGCTACGTGTCTCGAAACGAGTTGATCGAGGAACGTATCACACGCATTCGTTCATTTCATTCACCCCCTTCCCGGACATTGGCCAGACTCCACCAGACTTCAAGGTAATACTCGAGTATACCAAACAGTAACTCAGGGTCACTAAATCGCCCCGATCGAGTCCGCTTCTGGCTCGAGTTGATTAGTAACGAAGGGCAGGGCCCAGTTCAGCCAAAAGGCTTACATTCATGCACAAGTAACATTTCAATCATTAAATCATTGAAAATTTCACATCCATTTAGATCGGGTGCGATAAACTGCACACTCGCCTAGAAAACTCGTTTTGGAAATCATTGAAAGCACTTAACACATTATCAAACAAAACCCTAATCGGAACCGTCCAAAACCCTAAGTTGGGTTTAAAACTGATGTGTACATGGATCAGGGCCCGCGCAATGACCCAGTTCGAGTCCCATTGGGCCCAGTCACACGTGCACGGGCCAAACTCTTCAAAAAATCCCTCCAAGCCCTTGTTCGATGTGTCCAAGATCGACATGGAGCCCATAGAGATATTGAAGGCTTGGAAAGAGACAATCAAGCAATTTACACTTTGATCCAAGCCCATGAAGAATCAAGTGGGCCTCTTTGTGAGTCGGCCGAGTAGGGCCTTAGTCGTTGTTATTTATTTAGTTGGACTAGTTGCTTAGTAGAAGGCATGGGCCGGCCCATTTTGAAGTCAAGATGGCCGACTTTTCCTTTAGGGTTTCTATAGGGTTTTTCTTGTTACCTTTAGCCTATAAATAGGCTAGCTTTGTAAGGTTAAAGAACAAGTTTTATGAATAAAATTCTTAATATTTTCGTTTTCTTCCTAAGAGAGAATTCGAGCCTCTAACTTGCTTTGGCAAGGGTTCTTGAGCAATTTTGCGTCCTGTCCTTGATTGTTCAGCCGACCTATTCTGTGAGGACCCGCAAATTTCTTACATTTTTCCTCAACAATGCCTTTTATTTGAAAATTATACCCAATTGTTCCACAATAAGAGTAAATAAACCTAGAAAGTAGGGTTTCGCTCTTCGGTTTCAAGATTGGAGCAAATTAGGGTTTTTCCGATTTTTCGCCGGATGAATTTTCGGAACGGAGTAAGGATCAAATTTGGTGATTAAAAGTGACTTTTAACTGAGAAATAAAATATGATTAGGAGCAATGAGATAAGGTTAGTGAATAGGAAGTAAAAACCCTAGTACATGTGTTTTTAAGAAAAACGGCGCGAACCGGCGGGTCCCGCGCACTACCGATTGAACGCACCACTTGGCCACCATTTTTTTTTACCATACAAGCTCATGAATACTTGAGCAAAATATCTTCTCATTTGCCAGCTAGTTTGACCGAAATTTAGGGCTCAAAATAACAAGGAAAAGAAAGAGAAAAATGAAAGGTGGTGGTGGCGACAACACCTAAGTGTTTCTTGACCAAGAGAGTAACCATCCTTCTTATCCCAATTTTTGCACCTTTCCTCTTCATTATTTCAGTAGCTTGGCCGACCAAAGAGAGAGAGAAAAGAGAGAACAAGAACAACTTTCTTCTTCTTGATCTTAGCTATCCAAGTGAGAAATCAAACTTCCAAACCGATTAAAGTGCTAGTTGTGGGCTTAAGAAGCTAGGGCAAACAAAAAAAATTTCCAAAGGAGGTGGAGTATCACTCTTCCAAGCTTGTCTTTGAGGTATAAGATCTCATTATGGTTTTTGGTCTTTTAAATTTTGGTTTAAGATGTCATCTAGTTCATGTTTTGGCTTGATTACAAGATATGCAAGTGGATGTGATGATTTTTGGATGATATATGCAAGTTAGGGTTTAATAAATCTCTGCCTAAACTTGTTGTATAGTTAGTATATGTTGTATATATAAATAAGGGGCTTTGGTAGTGTTGGAAGTAAGAAATCAAGGAAGGTTGCACTGAAAACTGAAAATTCCAGATTTCTGGAAAATTTTTCCCCTTTCTGTCTGGTTTTGTTGCCTCATGATAGAGGCCGAATTGGCCTTAGGTTAAAACATGAAAGTTGTAGAGAATGGTATTTTATAGTTGCCCACAAAATTTCAGCTCAATTGGAGCAACGTAGCTTGTGAAAAGATGAAAATACCCTCGCTGATCTGGGTTATATTCCAGAGTTCCGCATGGACAGTTTAGTCTATTTAATTGCATTTATTCACTATAATCTGTTTGGATTTAGCCATTCACCAAAACATGAAAGTTTCAGTGCCCTATCTTAGCTTTGTAACGCCACCAAGAACGCCTTAAATGGACCTTGGTAGACTGAGATATGGTCACCTGAATGCAGTGTGGTTGATTAGCCAAATAGTTGAAACCAGGTTATGTGAGTTGGGGATTTGACCAGGTTGCACTGAAAATTAGAATAAGTGCTCTTCATGAAAGTTGTAGCCTTCGTCTTAGCTTCGAAATGGTATAAGCTGCATATCAATCCGATAAGCATAGCCTTGGGTATGTTATTCCCGCAAAAACTCGTCAAATCTGTCTTATGTTAAGTTCATTTCCGCACTTGTTATTGGTTGGATTTTGTCCTTGTATTGTCTTGAGCCTATTGAACGGCTATTGAAATGGATTTGTTCTGTGTATAAATTTGGGTTGGATTGAGTAAGAGTGAAGCCATAAATGGCTGGAAATTAGGTAAACACAAAGGGCATGCTGCCCAAATTTATGCTCGAGGGCTATAGAAATACACTTGCGACTTGGGTCGAGTTAAGATGAATAGTACTTGAGCCACCTAGGACTTTGGCTATCTTGGTTCGAGGGTTATACGTTAAAACCCAGCCGAACTTGTACCCTTGAGGAAAAGATATAATGGCCAATGTAAACTTGTATTTCCTTGTACTTTCAACTCGAGTGTTATTTCCAAGTATATATGCTACAAAACCTTACGATTTGAAAAGCGAGCAAGTATTTCACGAATATCTTCCAAATGAATTTCAATTGGTCGATTCTTAATAAACGGAACGTTTAAGTTTCGAATCCTACCCGTGTTTCAAAGTTTTCAAACGTTTAAGTTTTGAAAAGTTCTCAAAGTTCTTAAGTTTAAGAAAGGCTGGACCAAACAAGGCTAACCACAGTAATTAACAACAACTAGACACAAGTTTATGACGTAACAAATCTGGAAAAATAACGCAAGAACACGAAGTAACAAATCTGGAAATTGCGGATAGCAACTTAGAACACGAAAACAGAATTTTCGACAACTTGACTCGAAAAGGAAATAAATAAAAGGATATAACGTGATACCTCTTAATTAGCTTTGATTACCAACTGATACGAACGTCGCCAACCTTGTGACGAAACCCGTAAAAGATTAGCTTCAGGATCGACAAGAGGACACCAAGTTTGAAGCGGATGACCTCAACCCGTTAATCACGTGGTTAACGAACCTTGGTATAATGGTAGAAGACGCCACAACCTAGTGCGATTCTAGATTGACAAGTCACGAACACCTAGAGAAATTCTAAGGTATTCAAGAAGCCTTGGAGAAACCAAGAAAACTCTCAAAATCTGATTTATTGATTGAATGCATAAACCATTGGAAGTGTGGGCTATTTATAGCCTTACATAGAGATGAACAACTAAATGTGGAACTAGTCTAGAGTTGTGGTCTTGATTAAGACTAACAATTATAGGCTTGACCAAACCTTATGAGGTCATCCCTTAGGTAAACAACCTTATGAGGTCATCGCTTAGGTAAATGACCTTATGAGGTCATCGCTTAGGTAAATAAAGCAAGGCTATGGACCATTAAACCCTTATTACAATGACTTAACTAAAACAGCAAATGTGACTAGAGAAGGGTCACACATGGTTCTCTTTGACGTGCACTACATGGATGACTTTCATTCCTTCATGCTCAAGCCCCTCAATGACCTTGGGGACAATTTCTTGGCCTTGTATCTCATGAACAAGTCCTTGGAGTTCCTCCCTCATCTTCTTAGCTCGTGCTCGAGTTACGGGTCCTAGGGGAACTCGAATAGTTCGCAATGGTGTCTCTTGGTTCGTATCAACATCGCTTCTCAATGCCCCAGCCAAAGGACCATGCTGATGTTGCCAAATGGGGAAATTGTATCAGATGAGGAAGATGAGTACGAGGGGATACCGCCTCTAGAAGAGGAAGAGAATGAATCGAGTGAGGAGATACCTACGCATGAGGAGATTGGATGCCTAGTGGTTCGAAAGGTCCTCACTACCCGCGCCAAAGAGGAGGAAATAGAGGTACAACGGGACAACCTTTTCTACACAAGGTGTCATATCAAGGATAAGGTGTGTAGTGTTGTTATTGATAGTGGGAGTTGTGCCAATGTCGCTAGTCTACTCATGCTAGAAATGCTAGGGCTCCAAGTTATCAAACATCCAAGACCTTATCGCCTTCAATGGTTGAACAATGAAGGGGAAATACGTGTGTTTAGACAAGTGAAAGTGCCATTCCGAATTGGCAAGTATGAAGACGAGATTACTTGTGATGTCGTGCCAATGCAAGCAAGTCACCTCATTCTTGGACGGCCTTGGCAATATGATCGCGATGTCGAATTCAAGGGAAGAGCTAATAAATATGTCTTTACTCATTGCAATAGAAATGTGACACTTGTACCTCTCACCCCAAAATAAGTGTATGAAGATCAAATGAGGCTCCAAAAGGAGTATGAGCTAGAACTTGAGAGGAAAAAGCGAGAGAAAAGTGAGGAAGAAAAAGGAGAGAGTAGGGCCGAACCTCTAGGGAAGAAAAAGGCAACAAGTGGGTCGCTATGAGAGAAGAAAATAAGGGGAAGCTAAGCTTGCTAGCAAAAGCCAAAGATGAATTTGAGGACATATTTCCTGAGGATGTACCTGATGGACTACCACCGCTAAGGGGAATCGAGCACCAAATCGATCTCATTCCTGGAGCACCATTGCCTAACAAACCGGCCTATAGAATGGGTCCTGAGGAAACAGAGGAATTGCAAAGGCAAGTGGAGGAATTGTTAAGGAAAGGTTGGGCTAGAGATAGTCTAAGTCCATGCGCTGTACCAGTGATTCTCGTGCCAAAGAAAGCTGAGTTCGTGAGATCATTACATGACAAGGTTCGTACCAACATCGAGAGGAGGACGGCCCAATATGCCCAACAAGCTAATAAGCATAGGCGCAAGCTTGTCTTTGAACCAGGTGATTGGGTCTGGTTACATTTGCGCAAGGAGAGATTTCCAAACCAACGGAAAAGCAAGCTGTCACCAAGAGGAGATGGGCCTTTTCAAGTCATTGAGCGCATCAACGACAATGCATACCGCTTAGATCTGCCTGGTGAGTACAATGTTAGTGCTACATTCAATGTTGCTGATCTAAATCCATTTATTGCAGGGGACGAGTACGATTTGAGGGCAAATCCTTTTCAAGAGGAGGGGAATGATGCGATTGAGCACGAGACCCAAAGTGTACAAGTAGACCCTGTGAAGGTGCCCCTAGGCCCAGTGACACGAGCACGAGCTAAGAGATTCAAGGAGTCCCTCCAAGCCTTGGTACGTGCCATCCAAATCCAAGAGAAACCGGGCATTGAAGGAATTGAGTTGGAATATCCTTGCACGACTACTAAAATGCTGCTTACAATTGAAGATGCAAGTGTTCAAGCTCCAAATAGCCGGCCAAGCTGCAGTTAAGTACCCTCGCTGAGCCGTACGGGGATCTCGCTGCCCGATCAGCGAGTCGGGGGGGTTCGGGGGCAACGCCCCCGACGCTTAAGATCTATAGTTAGTTGGGCTAGCTTTCGGTCAAGTGGAGGCCCAAGGGCCTGGCCGAACTTTCCTTGTTATCTTTCCAGTTTATTAGGTCTTAGTCACGGCTATTAATAGCCTCAAGCCGCATGTTACATTCGGTTTTTTTGAGAGTATTGAATAAAATTTCCAGAATTTCGTCCATTCCTTGTGGCAAATTCCCTTAGCTTGTGAAAGCTAAGTTGAACATCCTAGAGTTGATCCTAGGCTGTTCTTGACTTATCAATCAAGCACACATACTTGATTGTGGCGTCCTCTACCGTTAAATCTGTTCTTGAGTGGTCCAAGTTCAGGTTCAACTCCATCCAATCTTCATCGTGTTCCTCTAGATCCGAAGTTGCTTCCGCGTCTCGCATCACCGGTGCTACTCACTCTTTTGTTAATCCTGCATTTATGCTTGGAATTGATTTGAAAGTTGACAGGTTACCTTATGACTTAGAGGTAAGAACACCTACAGGTAATCAAATCTTGCTTGCAAATGAGGTATATAGTGATGAGGGGCTCAAGGCTGGTCAAACACAAGTTGCACAAGTCATTCAAGTACCAAGTGGTCCAGTCACAAGAGCTCGTGCCAAGAAGATGCATGAATCTTTACAAGCCCTTGTGAGTACAATCCAAGGCCGCATTGGAGATGATTTAAAGATTATTGAAGGCTTGGAGAATGAAGATACTTTACACATTGCTCCAAGTAGAAGACCCTTCAGCGCCTGTTGCTAGTTAGGCGTGCCCCACCTAGCGGTCACGCTTAAGGAAGGGTTAAGCTAGTTCTATTATTTATCTTTTTTATAGTTAAATATTAGTTAAAGTCAGTCCATTATGAACTTAGGGCTGGCCGAGTCCTTGTCATTAATTGGTAGGGTTAGTTTAGTCAATTTTGGGATTAGGGTTAATGCTTGTAAAGGCTATAAATAGCCATACTTCCTCCTTGTTAAGGGGGTCAGAAATTACATAATATTTGTGAGTTTATTCACTTTTCTCTTCCAAGAGAGCTTTGCTTGAATACTTGAGAGTTTTTTTGAGTTATTCAAATTGAACTTATCGATCAAGTATACTCCTTGATTGTGGCGTTCTTCTACCCAGACCGTTGGTTCACTAAATCGTTAGTTGTTGGGTTGAGATTCATCTTAGTTCATCAACTCGGGGTTTAGAGAGGTCATACGGCCTTTTCAACTTGATTGTTCGTCTAGATCCGCGCATTCGTATCAGTTGGTATCAAGAGCTAGTCGACGACATCAAGTATATCCCATTGCATCTTGTAAGTTTTCCTTAAAGTAAAAAAAAAAAAATTCCGTTTCTTATAGTGTTAAATTCTGGTCGTATAGGAATTCCATAAGCGGCTAGGGTTTTGTCTTGTGTTCTTGTTGTTTATCCTTGTTTTCGTTGATTGTCTTGAATTTTCGTGTTGGTTGTTGTCCGCAATTCATCCATCGTGTGTCTTGATTTCGTGGGTCTTGTGTATTGTATCTTGAAGTCTTGAATTCATATAGAGTCGTCCAAAAAAAAAAAAAAAAAAGGTTACTGTTCATCAGGTACTATTCACCCGAAAACACTGTTCATCTGAAAAACCTATTTTCTGGTTGTGTCTTGATGAAACCATGGGCTGACCTTGAAATTTCCTAGCTTCCTTGATATTGTGGGGATTGAATCTTGAAGTTCTTGGGCTGCAAAATTGATATCTTGAACTTCTTGAAAATTGGTGTTAGGGTTTTCTTGGAAATTACGCTAGGGTTTTGTAGTTTCTTGAATTTTCGTGGGCTGCCATCAAGTTTTGTTGGATATTCTTGTTCAAACTCTTGAAATCTGGAAATTTTGATTGAATCTTGAAGTTCTTGGGTGGGAAAACAAGGGTTCTTGAAAATCTTGTTCTCAACCTTTCCAAATCTTCAACCTTCAAAACAAAACCAAAGTTCTTGTCTCGAACTTGCGGCTGCCCTTGCTCAAATTTGACACAATGATCTTGTTTCTTGTGTGTAGGATCCGAATTGAAAAAGAAAGAAAGATCCATCTTGCAAAAAAAAAAAAAAAAACAACGCAAGAAAGAAAAAGAAAACACAAATCGGATTTCAAGAACAAGAAAATAATTTGCTTGGGTAGCCTAGCCGAGCTTGGGTTGAAAGAACAAACCTTGTTGCCTTCAATCTTGAACTATTGGCTGCCTCTCTTTGTCCACGAAATACCAGAAAACCAGCAGCCATTAACACCCCAAAACAACCAAGAAACCTTGCTATTAAATAGCCATACAAGGTGGGAAGATAAGATAGGGTTTCCTACTTTGTAGCCACCTCTTGCTTTTGTTTCCTGATTGTGGTTTGTGCCAACTGCCCAGCCGATCCTTGGTGTATATTTTATAGTATTTCAAGCCAATAAAAACGTGGTTTACAAGTCCCAAGAGTCCTAATCATTTTTGGATTCCACTTGGTAGTTAACTCCTAAAATTAGCTACTAGTCACAATCCAAACTTTCCCTTTTCCCTAAGTCACAATCAGCTTAGGGTATTTTTCCAGCATATTATACATTTCCTTTTGTGTCTTCAAATCAGTCCAATAAACTTCCAAAAATCACAGCCTTCATCCGCCACACTTGGGTGTAATTTGGTTCAAGTTTGATTGAATTTCTTCAAGAAAATTCTGATTTCTTCAAGAAAAGCAATCTAGTGACTTGAGAAGTGATTGGTGAGATCATTAGAGTGTTTTAATACACTTGAGTGAAACACGAGTGTGAGTGATATATACTAAGGGAGTGAGTGAGGTGTTATTTCCACTAACCCTATTTTTGCAAGAATAACCCTATTTTTGCAAGAATACCTCAACATGTCCGAAGGGAAGGAAACTACTCCTTTTGATATTAAACTTGTGATGGAGGCTATGACTGAAAAATTGCTCAAGATAATGAAACAGGAATTAGAACCATTGCATGAGAGGATGGATAGTCTCGAACACTCCCAAACCAATTCTAAGTCCCGGAGACACAAAGCACCAACCCGTGACTATGAAAGTTCCAACTCCGAGGAGGAATATGGGTCGAGGACATGGAGGAATAAACACCGCAAAGCTGGTGTGGATCCAATCAAAGGCGTTAAAATGCAATTGCCTACTTTCCAAGGCAAATCCGACCCCGATGTCTATTTGGAATGGGAGAAACGAGTGGAGTTGATCTTTGATTGCAATGATTACACCGAGGAGCAGCAAATGAGACTTGCAGTCATGCAATTCACCGACTACGCCATAGTGTGGTGGGATCAAATCACTACTAGTAGAAGGCGAAGTGGTGAATACCCTATCACTACATGGCCCGAATTGAAGGGTGTCATGAAAAAACGCTTTGTTCCTAGTCACTACCACCGTGACTTGTACCTCAAACTTCAAAATTTGACACAAGGAACCAAAAGCGTGGAGGACTACCATAAGGAGATGGAGATAGCCATGTTAAGGGCTGACATTGTCGAGGACCGGGAAGCTACTATGGCACGATTTTTAAGTGGATTGAGGCCTGAAATAGCGGATCAAGTGGAGATACACCATTATGTGGACCTCCATGATATGCTAGACAAAGCTATTAAGATTGAAAGGAGGCACAAGAGGAGGGGTCCAATTCGACAAAATTCCAACTTTCAAGCTGGAAATTGGAGAGACCAACCCTTCAAGAGGGAGGTCAGCCCCTCTAGTGCATTCCCTTTGACCAAACAAGGTGGGACAACCAAGGAATCACTAAGGCCGAATGCAACTTCCTCAAAACCACCCTCAAGGGGCGATGGTAGGCCTACTCATGAGGTAAGCAAAGTTCGATACCGAGACACTAAGTGCTTTAAGTGTCAAGGATTTGGACATATTGCTTCCCAATGCCCAAATCAAAGGGTTATGCTTTTGCTACCAAATGGGGAAGTACAAACGGATGAGGAGGATGAGTGTGAGGACATGCCTCCCTTGGTCGAGGAAGATAAGGAATTTGAGGAGATACCAGCTCATGGTAAAGTTGGTATGGTTGCAAGGCGAGCTCTAACTACTCAAGCTGGTAGAGATGACCTTCAACGAG
This sequence comes from Coffea canephora, assembly GCA_036785865.1. NCBI lineage: Eukaryota > Viridiplantae > Streptophyta > Magnoliopsida > Gentianales > Rubiaceae > Coffea > Coffea canephora. The sequence goes on along the minus strand of CM071918.1, from coordinate 41,972,424 downwards.
AGAACATATTTTACTCAAGGTGCCATGTGATGGACAAGCTTTGTAGCTTGGTAATTGACCCAGGGAGCTGTACCAATGTTGCTAGTGCACTCATGGTGGAACGATTGAACTTGCCAACAAGTGATCACCCCCGACCTTACAAACTACAATGGTTGAATAATAGTGGTGAGGTACGTGTTCATAAGCAAGTTTTAATTAATTTTGCCATTGGTAGATATAAAGATGATGTTTTATGTGATGTTGTGCCTATGCAAGCTACTCATATTATTTTGGGTTGGCCATGGCAATTTGATAAAAAGGTCATTTTTGATAGATTCTTGAATAAGTATTCCTTTGTGCACAATACTAAAAAGATCACACTTGCACCTCTTACACCTCAACAAGTGCATGAGGACCAAATTGGGTTGCAAAAGGAATATGACATAAATAGCCCACACTTCCAATGGTTTTAGGCATTCAATCAATAAATCAGATTTTGAGAGTTTTCTTGGTTTCTCCAAGGCTTCTTGATTACCTTAGAATTTCTCTAGGTGTTCGTGACTTATCAATCTAGAATCCTACAAGGTTGTGGCGTCTTCTACCATACCAAGGTTCGTTAACCATGTGATTAACGGGTTGAGGTCATTCGCTCCAAACTTGGTGTCCTCTTGTCGATCCTGAAGCTAATCTTTTACGGGTTTCATCCAAGGTTGGCGATGTTCGTATCAGTTGGTAATCAGAGCTAGTTAAGAGGTATCACGTTATATCCCTTTATTTATTTCCTTTTTGAGTCAAGTTGTCCATAATTTTGTTTTCATGTTCGAAGTTTGGTATCCGCAATTTCCAGATTTCTTACATCGTGTTCTTGCATTATTTTTCCAGATTTGTCGCGTCATAAACTTGCGTCTAGTTGTTGTTAATTGCTGTGGTTAGCCTTGTTTGATCCAGCCTTTTTTTTTTGTATCTTATTCTTGATTCTTTGTTTGTGTTTGTGTCTTGTTTCTATTCTGTTATATCCATTTAATTCCAGTCTTTTGTTCTATTTGATCATCCTAGGTTACTGTTCATCCGAAAAAATCAGTTTGTAACAAAGGGATTTAGAGTCCTATCTGGTTGTTACCTTGTGTTCTTGTTGTTTACATACAAAAAATATATATATATAGCTGGCTGACCTTACAAAATTCTTGGAAATCTGTCTTGATCAAACTTGGGTTTCTTGAAGTTCTTGATTGTTTAAAACCACAATCTTGAAGTTCTTGGAACTTTAGTTGGGGATTCTTGAAAGTCTCCAGAATTGACCATTGATAAGAAGAACATTCAGCCATGAAATTTGACTCTTGAAAGCTTCCAAATTTGACCATTCATTGTGATAAATGCCCTCCTAAAAGCTGACCATCTTGATCTTGACCTTAGAATTCGTGGGAACCAGCAAATAGACTAATCCTTGTTCCAAAAGATCAAGGAAGAAAAGTCAGCCTTGGGTTTCCAAAACAATCCCACCGCAACACAAATTCCTTTTCCATTCGGATTCCATCTTTGTAACCGTTGGGGAATTTCTGTCCAATCATTAATTCTGGAAATTTTCGTGCATCATTAGGTCAGTTTTAAGTGTCATTCTGAATCCTCTAAGTGTCCATTTACCTACCAAAACACTGACCAGAAATGCAGCAACCAGCAGCTCAAAATTCCAGTTTTGGGTAGAGTTTTGTCTAAGATCCTTAAAATTCAACTTTGAGTCATTCATTGACTCGGAGTCAGTCCCTTCATCTTTTGTTCTTTTTTTTTCTTTCGTTCAAAGTGCTACAATCTTGTGACCCTGGTTGGTAAGTCGATCCACACTAGAAGGAGTTCTAACTTCTTCGAGGAGTTGACCGAGGAGCCTTGAAAACACCTTGGTGAGTTCATTAGAGTGTTCAAACACGAGAGCGAGAGTAAACACGTGAGGAAGTGTGCGAGATAAATTTTGCTTCTTTCCATTATTATTTTTTTTACCCTATACTTCACCATGGCTAACGAGGGGGAAGCGAGCTCCCAAGCTTTTGATCTTAAACTTTTCACAGAAGCAATCAAACGCGAATTGGGACGCATGATGGACCAAAAACTTGAACTGATGCACCAGCGCATTGACAGCTTAGAGTTGTCTCATGGAAACTCCAAAGGCAACAGTGGAAAGGCTTATGCACATGAGTCTAGCGACTCCAACTCAGACAACAACTATGAGCATAAGCAAAGTAGGTCCAAGCGTGATGCTAGGCCTTCAAATGACCACATTCCGGGCATAAAGATGAAAATTTCGCCCTTCCAAGGACGATCAGACCCTGATGCCTACTTAGAGTGGGAGAAGCGGATTGAACTTGTTTTCGCCTGCAATACTTACTCGGAGGAGCAAAAGGTCAAGTTGGCCGTGGTCCAATTCACCGACTATGCCATTGTGTGGTGGGATCAACTCTCCACTAGTCGAAGGAGGAGTCGTGAACCTACCGTACAAACTTGGACGGAGCTAAGACGACTAATGAGAAAGCGTTTCGTACCAAGTCACTACTACCGTGACTTGTATAAAAAGCTTCAAACCCTCAACCAAAGAGCACGAAGTGTCGAGGACTATCACAAGGAAATGGAAATACTCATGCTACGGGCAGACATCATGGAGGATCGAGAAGCAACAATGGCACGCTTCTTGAACGGATTAAGACCCGAAATCGCTGATCAAGTGGAGTTACACTAACTTGGGGACTTGGTGGAGAAGGCCATCAAGATTGAAAAGAGGATTAAGAGGAGGGATTCAACTCGAGTTACTCCAACTTTTCACCCTCTTATCCCTAAACTACACCACCAAAGAAAGAGGATAAAGGGCCGAGTAATTCCACCCCTTCAAGACCGAGGCCAGATATGACTATGTGGGAGTCTAAGGCAACACCAAAGACTGCCATTGAGTCGAGCATGGGGCGAAATCGAGATACTAGATGCTTCAAATGCCAAGGCCGAGGGCATATTGCTAGCCAATGCCTGAACCAACGCATTATGATCATCTTACCCAATGGTGAGTTTCTCACCGATGATGAAGATGAGAAGGAGGAGTTGCCATCCCTTGAGGAAGAAGAGGAAGAAGAGGAAGCATTGCCCATCGATGAACGAGTTTGATACGCTCCTCAATCAACTTGTTTCGAGACACGTAGCACGTTTGCTCAAGGATCTAGCGAGATTGTCCAACGTTTGGAATTACGGGATCTAGAACCAAACGGCTAGAACCAAACGGACGACGACTCCGATGAAAGTGGTTACTCCAGGGGATAGGTCGGTAGAACAATCTAGGACGAGACGCAAGACTGCTCAAAACCCTTGCCAAAGCAAGTAAAGTGCTCGAACTCTCTTCTTAGAAGAAGGAACGAAAATAAACTAATTTTATTGATGAAACATCTACCCTTAAACCTTACAAAGCAAGCCTATTTATAGGCTTAAGTGACTAAAACCCTAAAAGGGGCTAGGAAAAAGGAAAGAGTCGGCCATGCCTTTTGGAACAAGAAGGGCCGGCCCATGCTCTTACTTAATCATTAACTAATTGCTAACTAATTGATGGGGCCTAAGGCCTTATTCTCTTGGTGGCCGCTTGACTCTTCGTGGGCTTGGATCATGGTGTAAATGACTCGATTGTCCCTCTCCAAGCCCTCAATATCTTTGTGAACTCCATGTTGGTCTTGGACGACCCTAACCAGGGCTTGAAGTGATTTTTTGAAGAGCTTGACCCGTGCACGTGTGACTGGGCCCAATGGGACTCGGACTGGGCCATTGTGCGGGCCGAGGCTTGTGCACACATCAATTCCCTCCTCTTGAGAAGGATTTGCCCTCAAATCAGGATCCTCCTCGGCAAGAAATGGGCTTAGCTCCGCGACGTTGAAGGTTGCACTAACATTGTACTCCCCAGGTAGCTTCAATTTGTATGCGTTGTCATTGACTCGTTGGAGCTCGAAATGGGCCATCACCTCTTGGGGATAATTTGCTTTGACGTTGCTTGGGGAATCGCTCTTTCCTCAAGTGTAGCCAAACCCAATCTCCAGGCTCAAAAATCATCTTGCGACGGTGCTTGTTGGCTTGCTGGATGTATTGCTGCGTACGCTTCTTAATGTTTGCTCGCACGGCCTCATGCAACCTGCGCACAAAATCAGCTTTCTTTTTTCCATCTAAGCTTGTGTGCTCAGAGGAAGGTAAGGGCACCAAATCAAGGGGGGTTAGGGGGTTGAAGCCATAAACAATCTCAAAGGGAGAATATTGTGTTGCACTATGCACAGTTCGATTGTAGGCAAATTCAACATGAGGTAAGCACTCCTCCCAAGACTTAAGATTCTTTTTAATCAAGGCCCGAAGTAAAGCGCCAAGTGTGCGATTGACAACTTCAGTTTGTCCATCACTTTGTGGATGACTAGTGGTGGAGAATAATAACCTAGTGCCCAGTTTGAACCACAAAATCTTCCAAAAGTAACTCAGGAACTTCACGTCTTGGTCACTAACAATAGTCCTAGGCATGCCATGCAGACGGACAATCTCTTTGAAGAATAAATGAGCAACATGAGATGCATCGTTAGTTTTGTGACAAGAGATAAAATGAGCCATCTTAGAAAATCTATCAACCACCACAAATATGGAATCATTATCCCTTGGCGATCGAGGCAAACCTAGTATAAAGTCCATAGACAAGTCAACCCAAGGATGGTGAGGGATAGATAATGGGGTATACAAGCCATATGGATTTGTCGTAGACTTTTGCCTTGTGACAAGTAGCACACCTACCAACCATGCGTTCAACATCTCTACGTATGTGGGGCCAGTAAAAGTGCTCTTGTAATATGGCCAGAGTCTTGGCAATGCCAAAGTAGCCTATGAGACCACCACTATGTGCCTCTCGAATCAAAAGATCACGAATGGAAGAATTAGGCACACACAGTTTATCTACATGGAATAGAAATCCATCATGCAAAAAGTACTTTCCATGCGGGTTCTTAACACAAACAGCATAGATATCACCAAAGCCATGATCATTTGTGTAGAGTTCCATAACCATTTCGAACCCAAGTAACTTGGCATCAAAAAAGGCAAGCAAGGAATGTCTACGTGATAAGGCATCAACTACCACATTCGTTTTGCTAGTCTTATACTTAATGGCATAAGAAAAGGTGTCAATGAAGCTTACCCACTTGGCATGCCTCTTACTCAACTTGGGTTGCCCTTTGAGGTACTTCAATGACTCGTGATCAATGTGTATCACGAACTCCCGAGGGCGAAGGTAGTGTTGCCAGGTCTCCAAGGCCCTCACTAAGGTGTACAACTCCTTGTCGTATGTGGGGTAGTTTAATGCAGCTCCTCCCAACTTCTCTCGCTAAAGAAGGCACAAGGCCTCTTGTCTTGCATGAGGACCGCTCCAATACCTACACCAGAAGCATCACATTCAATTTCAAAGGTCTTGTTAAAGTTTGGTAATGCTAACACAGGTGCATGTGTGAGTGCGTCCTTAAGGGCGAGAAATGCTTGTTCTTGTGATTCTCCCCAATGGAACTTGTCATTCTTCTTTGTCACGGCGGTCAACGGGGCGGCAATGGTGCTAAAATCTTTGACAAATCGCCGGTAAATGCCCGCCAATCCAAGAAAGCTGCGCATGTCAGGGACGGATGTGGGAGTTGGCCATTGCTCGATGGCCTCAATCTTGGAATTGTCCACCTTGATGCCCTGCGAACTTACCACATAGCCTAAAAACACAAGCTCGTTAGTACAAAAGGTGCACTTCTTGAGGTTAGCGTATAGACGCGCCTGTCGAAGTGTCTCAAGAACTAATCTTACATGCTCTAAGTGCTCATGCTCACTACGACTATAGATCAGGATGTCATCAAAGTAAACAATGACAAATTTGCCAATAAAATGTCTCAAAACATGGTTCATTAGTCGCATGAAAGTGCTAGAGGCATTAGTCAAGCCAAAAGGCATGACTAACCACTCATAGAGACCATGTTTGGTTTTGAAGGCCGTTTTCTACTCATCGTCTTCTTTCATCCTAATTTGATGATAGCCACTCCTTAAGTCAATCTTGGTGAAAATAATAGCACCATCGAGTTCATCAAGCATATCATCAAGTCTAGAAATGGGATGCCGATATTTGACAGTGATAGCATTTACAGCCCGGCAGTCAGTGCACATGCGCCAAGTACCATCCTTTTTGGGGACAAGTATCACAGGCACGGCGCAAGGACTTAGACTCTCTTTCACCCAACCCTTACCTAAGAGGCTATCAACTTGCCTTTGAAGCTCCTTGGTCTCCTCAGGACCCATGCGGTAAGCAGGCTTGTTGGGTAGTGGTGCTCCAGGAATCAGGTCGATTTGATGTTCGATCCCTCGAATGGGTGGTAAGCCATTAGGGACCTCATCAGGGAATACATCCTCAAACTCCTGCAAGAGAGCAACTATGCTCGAAGGCAATGCCTTATCGAGCTCAGCAACATCTAAGAGCACATGCTTGCAAATCATGAGAAGTATAGGCTGATTAGAGTTCACAACTTTTCTAACATCTCTAGCCTTAATAATCATGTTGTGCTTCCTAGTGGTAGGTGCAGTGGGTGATTTGTCATGTATAACACTAGGTGTGCTCACTGGTCCCTTGGTTGCTTGCGCACTTGTAGAAGTGGCGCTTTTACCAGGGTCGACCGTCTTTAGTTTCCTCTTTTGACGGTCTTGTTCACACTTCTTTTGCAATTTTAGTTGGCCCTCATATACTTGTGCAGGTGTGAGAGGCGTAAGGACCTTACGTTTGCTATCGTGCACAAGTGTGTACTTATTTGCCCTTCCATCGAATGTGATGTGTTTGTCAAATTGCCAGGGTCTCCCTAGGATGATATGCGTAGCATGTATTGGCACTACGTCACACACGATTTCATCAGTGTAAGTACCAATTGAGAAGGGAACGCGTACCTGTTTGAAGACTCGTACCTCACCATCCTCACTTAGCCATTGGAGACGGTAAGGGTTTGGATGCTTGGTAGTTAGGAGTCCTAGACTCTCAACCATGAGCAAACTGGCCACGTTCGTGCAACTCCCACTGTCGATGATGAGGCTACACACCTTGTCGCCTACCTTACAACAGGTGTAGAACAGGTTTTCGCATTGTAGCTGCTCGTCCTCCTTAACTCGGGCGGTTAGCACTCGCCGTGCCACCAAGCAACCTACTTCTCCTTGTGTAGGCGAGCAATCTTCCTCAGCTGACTCCTCTTCCAGGCAGTTGTCCTTGACCAGTTGGGGTATCTCCTCACAATCGTCATCGTCAGACACGATCTCGTCATTGTGAGTGATAAGCATGATCCATTGGTTTGGACACTGAGACTGAATATGTCCAAACTCTTGGCACTTGAAGCACTTGATGTCTCTACTCCTAGTCTTAGGAGTTTCATGCGGTGACTTCGAAGTGGCCCTGGATGCCTCGGAACCCTTGTTAGGGGTAGAATAGGGATTGCGGTTAGAGGCGTTACCTTGAAGTCGGTTAGAAGAGGTTGGTGTTGCCGCACTCCCAACTTCGTGGGTCGCTCTTCGTGGTTGGTTGCCTCTCCATGAAGTGGTGTTAGAAGATTGGAAAGTACGTACTCCTAATCTTAATTTCTTTCCCCGCTCGGCCTTAATAGCGAGTTCTAGAAGGTCGTGCATGTCCAAGTAATGTTGGAGCTCCAAGGCTTCTTGAAGGTCAGGATTGAGACCTCTAAGAAACCTAGCCATCGTGGCTTCATTGTCTTCTTGAATGTTGGCCCTCATCATGGCCATCTCGATTTCTTTGTAGTAGTCCTCCACACTCATGTTGCCTTGCGTAAGGGTTTGAAGCTTAGAGTGGAGATCGCGATTGTAGTATGTGAGAACCCGTAAAACCCTAATTATTTTCCTAGGGTTTATTTCCCCTTAATTGCATGTTTTCTGCATTTTCTGGCTTAGAAATATTTTCTTAGTGGATTTTATGAGCAATTATAGTTTTTAGATGATTTTTCTAGCATTGGAGAATTTTTAGAAAATTAAGAATATATATTGGACGTGGTACCCACTAGTGCGAAAAGTTCGGAAAAATTCGGCCAATTAGGTTAAATTCCAGATACTGTGTAAAATTTATCGGTGTTAAGAGATAAGTAGAGTGTGTGAAATGATTGATGTGAGAGAGAAAAGAAAGATAAGAATGCATTTATGGAGGTGACAAGTGTCACCTTCTCATTTGTTGGACTTTAAGAAACACTATTCACTTTCTTGACTTTTTTGACCAAAGGATTAAATATCAAAAAAATGCACAAAAATCACCATTTTCTTACCTCTTATGGCCGGCCCTCTCCTTGCAAAGAAGAAAGGAATTTCTCCAACTTTCAAGCTTCCATAAGCTTCAATCTTCCATAAACAAAAGCTTAGACTAGATTTCACTCCATAAAATCCTTCCTTCTAGTGCTAGTAAGTTGTTTGGTGAAGTTTGTTTGAAGAGCTAAGGTGTCCAACATCTTCATCTCTCTTGTTTCTTGGTAAGTGAGGCTTGAAACACCCTACTACACCTAATGATGCTTATGTTATGCTTATTAGTGATTAGAGTGCTGAAATTTCTGGTTTTTATCTTGGTTTGAAGTGATTTGGTGAAGTTTTTATTTTATTGATGATTTTTCTGGTTTAATTGGATTATGATGGTGTGGTTGATTATGATGATTGGCAATGGCCTATAATGACTCTAGTGGGTGTGAAATGTGGATAAATACAACTAATTTTGGATTTGGAGTGCATTGTGAAAAGTTAGGGTTTGAAAATCCCCAATTCTGTCCGGTCTTAGATCATAGGATTAGAGGCCGAATTAGACTTTGCTCAAAACATGAAAGTTGTAGGTATTGATGTGTTTGAGGTGTCTGTAAAATTTCAGGTCATTTGGATTAGTGTAGAGTGAGATATGATGAAATTACTGTAGCTGTTCTGCTTTGATCAGAATGCGAAAACTGCGATAGTAATTGGCCATTTTGACTGGAATTGGTTTGGATTTTGGAATTGGTGTCTTCTGATGAAATGTAGCTGGATGTCTTAGCTAACTTATGACTTTGGAATTTCGGCATTTGGACTTGTATGGACTGAGATATACCGATTACAGTTTTCTGTGTTTTGCAAACCTGTTTTGGTGATTCTGGTATAGTATTTTGCATATTTGACCTAGTTGTGTTAGGAACTGGATTGAGTGACCTTCTACATTGTTGTAGCTCTGTTTCTTGGCTTCGAAATGGTGGGTCTTACACCCCCATCCAATAATTGTAGTGAGAGTTGTGCCATTACCGCATTATGAGGTCAAATCCGATTTTCTTATCAAGGCTTAAGTTAAAGCCCTCTCTTAATTTCTGGTTTGCTATCATGCTTGTATATGTTTATAAAACCCTAATGGGGTTGTGAATTGGTGTTGTTTATGGCTCGGTGTGGAGTCTTATTATATGTGTTACATGTTCTAGGGCGTGACGGTAGCTCACGACGTCTTGGTGATCGTGGTGCATGAAACACCATTTACTTGCTTGGTGAGTATACTACTCACTTATTTGTTACAATGTGACTTCGTGCTATGTGAATTGTTGCCTTGAAGGCTTATTTGGTTATTGGAAATGATTGAGGTGGGGGTGTACTTGACCGCCCTCACCCCTTGTAATTTCCTTTATAGCTATTTACCGTTTTACTGAAATACTGCATTTGTTATATGAGATACTGAATTCCATGTATGGAAACTGAATTGGTGTCGTTTGGGACGATTGCCCAACGGCTTTACTGTATCACTGAGCTCAACCCCGTTTGGTAGTCAATTGGATCGAGCCGGCGAGGGTTTGGTCGTGAAAATTGTCATGCCACGGGGACTGTACTGGGGAACCTTGTGGTAATGAGACCCTTGGTTTCGGTATACTCGAGTATTACCAAAAGCTACTGAAATGGAGTGCGGGCCCGGTTGGGGTATGTTGGGTGGAAGGAAGTGGAAGTAAAGGGTGGTCTACGGTTTGGTACTTGTAACATTGACGGAGAGTCAATGAGGTTGGATCAAGATTGCAAGTGTGGAAATGGACTCTTGAGAGCCGACTGTATCCTTTTACCATTTTACTCCATTGCTTATGGTGTACTTTAAGTGATTGGTTATGCTTATGTGACTTTGGTTGCTAATGTAGTAGTATACCACTGGACTTTAGCTCATTCCGTGTTATTTGTTTTCCTTACAGGGATATAACTACTTTTGTGAATGGATTGGATAGTCATTTGCCAAATTGAGCTTGTAAATGTCTTTTGTATAGCTCTTGAAATGAAACCCTAATGTGTAACGGGTTCATTTCCTTTTGATAGGCAAACCGAATATGTACTTCTTTAATAGATGGCTTGTATTGGCCTAATTGCACTTGTATGAACTAGATGGATATTTTGGTAGGCCGTTTGGCTTGTAAATGTTGATTTCCAATGTACATATATGCTTGGCCGTGGTTTGGATAAATTTCGGCTTCGATTTTCATTTTTTTTTATTTTTGTGATTTTGAATTGTTTGCGCGCAATGGTAAGTTCCGAAACGTAATAGATCGACGTAAACTGAACCGTTAGTCCTGGCGAGAGCTGGGCAGGCAGTCCGCTAACCCCTTTGGTTCGCCTTAGGGGAAGGTGGGGCTGTCACAGGTGGTATCAGAGCCTAGGTTTGAATTAGCCTGGGTGTTATAGGAATGCTTGACTTGAGGATTCTATTGTTTATGCCTATTAAGTGTAATCATATTATTTCTTCCTTTGCTATAGGATGGATGCGAGTGGTGACCCGAGTGACCGTCCGGCAGGAGATCGTCCTCGTAGTACGCTGCCGCCAATTAAGTATCAACTTAGGCAGAAGGGGGCCGTGGCGCGTTGGAGCCCGGCCAGCCGCGTTCGACAGTGCGAGTGCCGTAGCAACTACGCCTATCCAAACGCTCTAGTGTTGGCGGTGGCAAAGGAACGTGAGGAGTTTGCTAAGGATAATACTAAGCTGGAAGCTGCGGTTGCTACATTGGAAGCTGAGGTGACTCAGGCTAGGGCAACCAATGAGAAGCAAGCCGCACGTATCATGGAGCTAGAGTATGACGTGCATGAGGCCGAGGATCGAGTCGATGACCTATGTGATCAACTGAGAGATGCACGTGAGCGTGAGACTAAGAGAGCTCGCAAGGTCAGGGGTCGTGCTGAGGCGATCCTTAACTTATGCGACGACGGACTCGAGGAGTCTAGTGATGAGGCCTCGTATGCTGGGGCCGAGACTGGGGAGGAGTCTACCCCGTCGCCTGGGTCCCAGACCCCAGCGACTGACTAGGCCATGACTATTAGGCCTCTTTTGGATAGTGGTGGTTTTTGAATGTACATAGGGATAGGGATAGAGCCTTAGCTAACCGTTTTGGATGTAGAGTTAGCTACGTGTAAATTTCTTTTGATAGGCCTATCCTCGGGAGGATCGTTTATGTACGTACGTGCCTTGGCCGTACTTGACTGACTGCTTGTATACATATGTTTGGCGTGTATATATGTGTGCTTGTGATCCTGTGTGAAATGTATCAATATGTGTTATGTGAAAGTTTATGTGTTACTTACCTGCTTTATTACTGCTTTGGTTTAGTACTTTTGCCTAGACCGAGTGAACTTATGGAAGGAACACGAAGTGGTCGGGGACGCGGGCGTGGTAGGCAACCCACACCGGTTAGGGAAACGGGGGAAGCTTCTACTGGACCAAATCCTGAACCCCAAATAGACCCTAATGTGCAAATCGCTGCTGCTATGCAGCAAATGACCAATTTATTAGCACAAGTAGTGCAACAACAGGGTCAGAACCCAAACCCTAACCCCGGAAACCCTGGCCATCATATCGAGAGCGAAGATAGGGCGCTAGAACGTTTCCAAAAGTTTTCTCCGCCAAAGTTTATTGGAGGACCCGACCCTGACGTTGCTGAGAAATGGCTTGAGAAGATGGTAGACATATTTGCAGCTTTACACTACCCAGAGGAACGGCAGGTGACATTTGCCGTGTTTCAACTCGAGGGAGCTGCCCGTTCCTGGTGGAACGTGATTAGGCAGAAATGGGAACGGGAACAGACACCGAGAACTTGGGTGAACTTCATCCGAGAATTTAATGCTAAGTTTTTCCCTCCTCTAGTCCAGGAGAGGAAGGAGGATGAGTTTATCCGGCTCCGGCAAGGGGCTCAGACTGTGGCGGAGTACGAGAGTCAATTTACCCGCCTGTCCAAATTTGCGCCTGAATTAATCATGACCGAGCAACGACGCGTGAGGCGCTTTATTCAGGGCTTGAACGTTGAGATCCAGAAAGACCTCGCGGCGGCTCAAATCACTACGTTTAGCGAGGCTATGGAAAAAGCCCAACGAGTTGAGAGTGCACGGCTTCAGGTCCGAAACTTCCAGGCTAAGAAGCGTGGTTTTCCTGGGAGTACGTCCGGACAAGGTGAGAAGAGCACTCCCTCCAAGTTTGGACGAGGAACTGGAGGTGGTCGTCATTCTGGGTCAGGCAGAGGGACTCCGTTCAGGGGTGGCCAAGCTGGGCGAGAACAACGAGGAAACGCTCAGGGTGGCTCGGCTTCGGCACCTCGTGGGCCCTGTGGACACTGTGGAAAGCTGAACCACACCGAAGACAACTACTGGAGGAAACAGGGTAAATGTCTGCGGTGTGGAAGTGCGGACCATCAACTGGCTACATGCCCGGTCCTGAAACAAGACGGAAAGGGGAGTCAACTACCGTCGAGGACCAATACTGGATCAGCCAAGGGAGACGGATCTAAGCCTAAAGTTCCAGCTAGGGTGTATTCCTTAGAGCCCCATCAGGTCCCAGAGTCTTCCGAGGTAGTGGAAGGTACGATCCCTATTTTCCACCGCTTTGCTAAAGTTTTAATTGATCCTGGTGCCACTCATTCGTTTGTTAACCCTGATTTTATGTGTGGCATCGATATAAAACCTGCTAGCTTACCATATGACCTAGAGGTTAGTACACCTACGGGGAATCAACGTTTGGTGACTAGTATGGTCTACAGGGGTTGCGATGTGTGGGTAGGTGAAAGGAGGTTTTTAGGGGACCTGATTAGCTTGTCCATTAAGGGGTACGATGTGATTCTGGGTATGGATTGGTTAGCCAAATATAACGCCCACCTAGACTGTAAAACGAAAGTAGTAGAATTTCGCATTCCTGGCGAGGCAACCTTAAGGTTGGATATAAGGGGTAGGTTAGCCTCATCTGCTCTCATTTCGGGCATTCGAGCTAGGAAACTGATAAGTAGAGGGGCGCAAGGATTTTTGGCCTTTCTAATTAATACCCCTACGGATAAGTTAAAAGTGGAAGACGTGGCCGTAGTGAGGGAATTTCCGGATGTGTTTCCTGATGAGTTAGTGGCTTTACCTCCGGAAAGAGAGATAGAATTCCGAATAGATCTTTTACCTGGAACCGCACCTATCTCGAAAACCCCTTACCGAATGGCGCCTGCAGAACTTAAAGAGCTTAAGTTGCAATTGCAAGACCTTTTGGAGCGGGGATTCATTCACGAGAGTGAGTCTCCTTGGGGAGCTCCGGTCCTATTTGTGAAGAAAAAGGATGGAACGTTGAGGATGTGCATTGATTACCGGGGCTGAACAACGTGACCATCAAGAATAAGTATCCACTGCCCCACATCGACGAGTTGTTTGACCAGCTGCAAGGAGCAGTGGTCTTCTCGAAGTTGGACCTCCGACAGGGATACTACCAGTTGTTGATTAGGAAGGAGGACATTCCGAAAACCGCTTTCAATTCAAGATACGGGCATTACGAGTTCGCCGTTATGCCCTTTGGACTGACTAATGCTCCCGCCGCCTTCATGGACCTAATGCATAGGGTTTTTTAAACCCTATCTAGACCGATTTGTCGTTGTGTTCATTGATGACATTCTGGTCTACTCTAAGACACGCGAGGAGCATGAGGAGCATTTGAGAGTGGTGTTACAGACATTGAGGGAACATCAACTGTACGCCAAGTTTAGTAAATGCGAGTTCTGGTTGGAGAAAGTAGCGTTTCTAGGGCACGTGATCTCCCACGAAGGTATTTCGGTGGACCCGGCGAAGGTTGAGGCCGTGGTAAATTGGAAGAGGCCAGAAACCCCCACGGAAATTCGTAGCTTTCTAGGGCTAGTTGGGTATTACCGACGGTTTATTAAGGATTTTTCCAAACTGGCAGGACCTTTAACTGACTTGACAAAGAAGCATGGCCAGTTTATCTGGAATGGCCGATGCGAAACGAGTTTTCAGGAATTAAAAAAAAGATTGACCATGGCTCCGGTACTGGTCTTGCCAAAGGGAGTGGACGGGTTTGCAGTATATGCAGACGCGTCACGAGAAGGATTGGGATGCGTTTTGATGCAGAATCGGAATGTGATTGCTTTTGCCTCTAGGAAATTGAAGCTTCACGAGCAGAACTACCCGACTCACGATCTAGAATTAGCTGCAGTTGTGTTTGCTCTGAAAAAGTGGAGGCATTACCTATATGGAGTGACCTTCGAAGTGTATTCGGATCACAAAAGTCTTAGATACCTTTTCTCCCAGAAGGAACTGAACATGAGGCAACGAAGGTGGATGGAATTCCTGGAAGATTGCGACTGTACGATCAATTACCATCCGGGAAAGGCAAATGTGGTAGCAGATGCCTTGAGTTGTAAGGTGCAAGTAGCAGGACTAATGATTAAGGAGTGGGATTTGCTAGAATCCGTGTGTGAGTGGAAACCCTGTCTTGGAAGTCATAAGGTGATATTTAGCAATGTAAGGGTGACCTCCACTCTACTGGAACGTATAAAAGAGGCGCAAGGCGAGGATTTGATGGTACGGAAGTGGAGAGAGAAATTGGAAAAGGGAGAAACAACGGACTTCAATTTGAGTCCTGAGGGTCTTTTGAAGTATCGGAACCGAATCATAGTACCGAAGGAAGAGTTGTTGAAAGAGGAAATTCTGGAGGAAGCTCATAGGTCCAAGTATACAATCCATCCGGGTAGCAGCAAAATGTATCAAGACCTGAAGGGAACTTATTGGTGGGACAATATGAAGAGGGAAATCGCTCAATACGTGCAGAAATGTCTCATTTGCCAGCAAGTGAAGGCAGAGCATCAAAAACCATCGGGTCTGTGGGAAAACATCACAATGGATTTCGTTTTCGGTTTACCAAGGACGCAAAGAGGGCACGATGCCGTTTGGGTGATCGTTGACCGATTAACCAAGTCGGCCCATTTCTTGCCGGTGAACATGAAGTACTCAATGGACAAATTGACCCGATTGTACATGGATGAAATTGTAAGGCTACACGGAGTGCCTGTGAGCATTGTCTCTGACCGGGACCCACGATTTGTATCTCGATTTTGGCAGAAGTTTCAAGAAACCTTGGGGACTAAACTCGATTTGAGCACTACCTATCATCCTCAGACGGATGGCCAGTAAGAACGGACAATTCAAACTCTCGAAGACATGCTACGAACGTGCATTCTGGACTTTGGAGGCAACTGGGGTCAGCACATGACCTTAGTCGAATTTGCATATAACAATAGCTTCCATTCGTCAATTCAAATGGCTCCGTACGAAGCTCTCTACGGACGCAAGTGCCGCTCACCGATTTACTGGGACGAAGTGGGTGAAAAGAAAGCACTGAACCCGGCAACCATTCCATGGATGGAAGAGGCTCAGGAAAAGGTCAAGTTGATACGACAACGACTTCAAACCGCCCAAAGTCGTCAAAAGAGTTACGCGGATAACCGAAGAAAAGATTTGGAATTTGAAGTTGGAGATCATGTATTTCTCAAAATCACACCCTTACGAAGTCTTACAACGGGAAAAGGAAAGAAACTTCAACCGCGGTACGTCGGACCCTATAAGATCCTTCAGAGAGTTGGAGCGGTCGCGTATCGATTGGAACTGCCATCCAGTCTATCTCGAATCCACGACGTATTTCACGTCTCGATGCTAAAGAAGTACCATCCTGACCCATCATCTCATGTTTTACAACCGAAGGATATCGAAGTAGATGAATCACTGGCCTATGAAGAGAAACCGGTCCAAGTGCTCGATCAAAAAGTCAAAGAGCTCAGAAACAAGCGAATTCCGCTAGTGAAGGTGCTATGGAGAAACCACGGAGTGGAGGAAGCTACCTGGGAGATGGAAGAGGAGATGCGAAAGAAATACCCAAACCTTTTCGGGAATTAAGGTGAGAAATTTCGAGGACAAAATTCTTTTAAGGGGGGGAGAGTGTGAGAACCCGTAAAACCCTAATTATTTTCCTAGGGTTTATTTCCCCTTAATTGCATGTTTTCTGCATTTTCTGACTTAGAAATATTTTCTTAGTGGATTTTATGAGCAATTATAGTTTTTAGATGATTTTTCTAGCATTGGAGAATTTTTAGAAAATTAAGAATATATATTGGACGTGGGACCCACTAGTGCGAAAAGTTCGGAAAAATTCGACCAATTAGGTTAAATTCCGGATACTGTGTAAAATTTATCGGGTGTTAAGAGATAAGTAGAGTGTGTGAAATGATTGATGTGAGAGAGAAAAGAAAGATAAGAATGCATTTATGGAGGTGACAAGTGTCACCTTCTCATTTGTTGGACTTTAAGAAACACTATTCACTTTCTTGACTTTTTTGACCAAAGGATTAAATATCAAAAAAATGCACAAAAATCACCATTTTCTTACCTCTTATGGCCGGCCCTCTCCTTGCAAAGAAGAAAGGAATTTCTCCAACTTTCAAGCTTCCATAAGCTTCAATCTTCCATAAACAAAAGCTTAGACTAGATTTCACTCCATAAAATCCTTCCTTCTAGTGCTAGTAAGTTGTTTGGTGAAGTTTGTTTGAAGAGCTAAGGTGTCCAACATCTTCATCTCTCTTGTTTCTTGGTAAGTGAGGCTTGAAACACCCTACTTGATACGAACGTCGCCAACCTTGTGACGAAACCCGTAAAAGATTAGCTTCAGGATCGACAAGAGGACACCAAGTTTGAAGCGGATGACCTCAACCCGTTAATCACGTGGTTAACGAACCTTGGTATAATGGTAGAAGACGCCACAACCTAGTGCGATTCTAGATTGATAAGTCACGAACACCTAGAGAAATTCTAAGGTATTCAAGAAGCCTTGGAGAAACCAAGAAAACTCTCAAAATCTGATTTATTGATTGAATGCATAAACCATTGGAAGTGTGGGCTATTTATAGCCTTACATAGAGATGAACAACTAAATGTGGAACTAGTCTAGAGTTGTGGTCTTGACTAAGACTAACAATTATAGGCTTGACCAAACCTTATGAGGTCATCCCTTAGGTAAATGACCTTATGAGGTCATCGCTTAGGTAAATAAAGCAAGGCTATGGACCATTAAACCCTTATTACAATGACTTAACTAAAACAGCAAATGTGACTAGAGAAGGGTCACACATGGTTCTCTTTGACGTGCACTACATGGATGACTTTCATTCCTTCATGCTCAAGCCCTTCAATGACCTTGGGGACAATTTCTTGGCCTCGTATCTCATGAACAAGTCCTTGGAGTTCCTCCCTCATCTTCTTAGCTCGTGCTCGAGTTACGGGTCCTAGGGGAACTCGAATAGTTCGCAATGGTGTCTCTTGGTTCGTATCATCCCCCTCCTCTTCAAAAGGATTTGTCCTCAAATCAGCTTCATCGTCTGCAAGAAAAGGAGATAGATCAGAGACATTGAATGTAGCGCTCACATTGTACTCACCGGTAGGTCCAGTTTGTAAGCATTGTCATTGATGCGCTTGATGACTTGGAACGGCCCATCTCCTCGGGGAAGTAATTTATTGCGCCTTTGGACTGGGAACCTTTCCTTGCGTAGATGTAACCACACCCAGTCACCAGGTTCAAACACAACGCGTTGGCGTCCCTTGTTAACCCTACTACCAGTAATCAAAGTTCAAGGTGATCAAGAAGTTCAAGAAGAGGTAGGCCAAAACTTTTGAGTTTCTCTCTTTTGGTTTGTTCGAATTTTCTGGTTTGCTTAGAAACAATATGTAATGGTTGTTGTTTGGCAATAAAAGAACCAAGTTCTTTTCCCTTTTCTTGTTCGGCCTTTGTGCCACCCGAAGGCTTTCTTTCTTTCTTTCTTTTTTTTGTTTCGATCCTTTTTTTTTTTTTTTGACTTAGCAATGTAACTACACCTGGCCGAAAAGGTTCACAACCAGATTCTGGTCAGGCCCTAACTTACTACAACCAACAGCCCCAAAACTCCAAGATTTGATCAAGAACTTCAAGCCCTAGATGCTTGTAGTTTCCTTTAAGATTCTCAACACCTTTTTTTTTTTTTTTTTGTAGTTTCGGCTATGGCCAATTGCTGGACAGAATTGACGCAACAAGAGTACAAGGTCTGGTTAGATTGGTACTAGCAACAATACGCACAACTTTGGATAGAATTGGAGTGCACAACGAACAAGTTTGCGACTCAACGATTCCAACCAAGTGACGGCCAGATTTGTAGCACTACTTGGGCAGAAATTTTTCCACCAAGTTATGGCACAAATCAAGGTCAGATTGGGGGCAATCTACGGCCAGAATGTTGATGCAACACGACTCACCAATAGCGGGGCAGAATCTTTCAAAGTAAACCGTGCAATCAAGAACAAAAATTAATGCGGCAAGGACAAGAACTAACGAACAGAAAAATTCCTTTTTTTTTAACCGAACAGAATGCAAACAACACCAAAGGGACTTCGGACAGATTAGGAATAACGACTCACACAACAAGAAACTATACGGACAGAATTTTTTTTTTTTGTAAAAACAAGGTAGCATAATCAATTAAAACTAAGACAAAGCTACGGATATAACGGAAGATACCTCAACCAAAGCTCTGAAGCCAACTGATACGTTCCTCGATCAACTTGTTTCGAGACACATAGCACGTTTGCCCAAGGATCTAGCGAGGTTGTCCAACGTGTGGAATTGCGGGATCTAGAACCAAACAGACGACATGATTTGATTCAAGACAGTAGGACGACGACTCCGATGAAGGTGGTTACTCCAGGGGATAGGTCGGTAGAACAATCTAGGACGGGACGCAAGACTGCTCAAAACCCTTGCCAAAGCAAGTAAAGTGCTCGAACTCTCTTCTTAGAAGAAGGAATGAAAATAAACTAATTTTATTGATGAAACGTCTACCCTTAAACCTTACAAAGCAAGCCTATTTATAGGCTTAAGTGACTAAAACCTGCTCTTACTTAATCATTAACCAATTGCTAACTAATTGATGGGGCCTAAGGCCTTATTCTCTTGGTGGCCCGCTTGACTCTTCGTGGGCTTGGATCATGGTGTAAATGACTCGATTGTCCCTCTCCAAGCCCTCAATATCTTTGTGAACTCCATGTTGGTCTTGGACGACCCTAACCAGGGCTTGGAGTGATTCTTTGAAGAGCTTGGCCCGTGCACGTGTGACTGGGCCCAATGGGACTCGGACTGGGTCATTGTGCGGGCCGAGGCTTGTTCACACATTAGAGTTGGACTAGTTGTTAGACGAGCCTTAGCAACCCAAGTGAAAGACGCCGACCATGCACAAAGGGAGAACATTTTCTGCACTCGTTGCTATATCAAAGGCAAGGTATGTAGTTTGATCATAGATAGAGGTAGTTGTGCTAACGTCGCTAGTGCCTTGATGGTGGAGAAACTAGCACTACCCACTCTACGACATCCAACACCTTATCATTTGCAATGGTTGAACGATAGTGGGGATGTTCGTGTGACCAAGCAAGTCCAAGTACCTTTTCGAATTGGAAAGTATGAGGACGTGGTGTTATGCGACGTGGTCCCTATGCAAGCATGTCACATACTATTGGGAAGACCATGGCAATTCGACAAGGGAATTACATTCGATGGCATTACCAATAAATACTCCTTCAAGCAAGGTGAGAAGAGGATTGTGCTTGTGCCACTCACTCCTATCCAAGCTCGTGAAGATCAAGAAAGCCTGATCAAGGAGAGTGAGCTTGAGAATGAGAAGAAAAAAATAGAAAAAGTCGAGAGCTCAACAGAAAATGATAAAGCCGAGAAAATTGAGAGGAAAAAGACATATGGTAAGCCGGCCAAAATTGAAAAGAGAGAGAAAAGGCAAAATCTATTGATAAAAACCAATGTAGTAAGAAAAGCTTTGAGTGCTAATACACCCATCTTGGTACTTTTGTGCAAAGAGGTGTTGGTTATTACAAATGATCTTACTAATACTCTACCATCTAGTATTGTCTCTCTTTTGCAGGATTATGAGGATGTCTTCCCCGATGAGATTCCAAATGGACTACCACCAATAAGGGGAATTGAGCATCAAATTGACTTGGTTCCAGGTGCCCCACTTCCTAACAAACCAGCCTACAAAATGGGACCAGATGAGACAAAGGCGCTCTAACACCAAATCGAAGAGCTTCTAACAAAGGGATGGGCACGAGAAAGCTTGAGCCCATGTGCAGTTCCCGTCATCTTGGTGCCTAAAAAGGATGGAAGTTGGCGAATGTTCACTGACTGTAGGGCCGTTATGCAATAACGGTAAAATATCGTGACCCTATTCCTACACTTAATGATATGTTAGTTGAGCTATATGGTGCTGTGATTTTCACTAAAATTGATCTAAAAAGTGGTTATCATCAAATTAGGATGAAAGAGGGGGATGAATGGAAAACGGCCTTTAAAACCAAACATGGCTTGTACGAGTGGTTAGTTATGCCATTTGGACTAACTAATGCACCTACTACTGATGCGATTGAGCACGAGACCCAAAGTGTACAAGTAGACCCTGTGAAGGTGCCCCTAGGCCCGGTGACACAAGCACGAGCTAAGAGATTCAAGGAGTCCCTCCAAGCCTTGGTACGTGCCATCCAAACCCAAGAGAAACCGGGCATTGAAGGAATTGAGTTGGAACATCCTTGCACGACTACTAAAATGCTGCTTACAATTGAAGATGCAAGTGTTCAAGCTCCAAACGGCGGGCTGAGCCGCAGTAAGTACCCTCGCTGAGCCGTACGGGGGTCTCGCTGCCCTGTCAGCGAGTCGGGGGTCCAAGGGGGCGACGCGCCCCTAGCTTGGGGGCCCGGGGGCGCAGCGAAGCGTTGCCCCCGAAGCTTATGATCTATAGTTAGTTGGGCTAGCTTTCGGTCAAGTGAAGGCCCAAGGGGCTGGCCGAACTTTCCTTGTTATTTTTCCAGTTATTAGGTCTTAGTCACGGCTATTAATAGCCTCAAGCCGCATGTTACATTCAGTTTTTGAGAGTATTGAATAAAATTTCCAGAATTTCGTCCATTCCTTGTGGCAAATTCCCTTAGCTTGTGAAAGCTAAGTTGAACATCCTAGAGTTGATCCTAGGCTGTTCTTGACTTATCAATCAAGCACACATACTTGATTGTGGCGTCCTCTACCGTTAAATCTGTTCTTGAGTGGTCCAAGTTCAGGTTCAACTCCATCCAATCTTCATCGTGTTCCTCTAGATCCGAAGTAGCTTCCGCGTCTCGCATCAGCTGGCATCAGAGCTGGTTAGAGGTATCACGAATATCCTTTTTTATTGTTTTTAGATCTGTTTTAGTCTTCTAAATTCGTAGCTCAAGTGCTCGGGTTTGTCAAGTCCTAAATCTGTCTTGGTTGTTTCCTTGTCAGAAATCTGTCTTTGTTGTTTAGTTGTTGTCCGAAATTTTCTGTCCAGTTTTGTCTTGTGTTTATGTTCTGTTTAAATCCAAAAAAAAAAAAAACTATTGTGATGCATACCTTATTGTCATTCCCTTGAGTCGTTGCTGGAATTAATTTGCTGGGATGCCGAACCTGTTTGCACTTGTTTCTTGAACCTTTGTGTTGTTGCTTTGCAAAACTCGAACATCAAAACCTTATTGGGGAAGTCTTGAGCTTCTTGGATCAAAGAGGTTAATCTTGGCAGTCTTGAAACCTGAAATAAACCTTCAACCGTGTTCTTGTTTTCATGGAACTTTGATCTTGAAACCAAATCTGTCCAAGTTGTTTACGTTAATTGCTGTGAAATTCTGGTCTAAACTAGCTGGATATTGTGTGAAAACACCCCAACAGAAGTCAAAAAAAAAATTCTAAGAATGACGGCTCTAGTTTCCAATTCTGATTCAAACTTGGACTTCCAAATCTGAACAACCTCCAATTCTTGACCAGCCTTCAAGTTTTACCAAATCTGATTCAAACTTGGACTTCCAAATCTGAACAGCCCTAGTCTTGGTCAACCTTCAAGCCACCAAATCTGATTCAAACTTGGACTTCCGAATCTGAACAACCTCCAATTCTTGACAGCCTACAAGTTTACCAAATTTGGTGCAAAATCTGACTTCCAAATCTGACCAGCCCCAAAATTTCGAATTTGAACCACTTGGGACTCCCAAATTTGACCAAACTCCAAGGTTTCCAATCCTTAACAACCCCAAGTGTCAATCAGATCACACTTTTCAATTTCCGAATCTTGAATTCTTGAATTTCCCTAAAACTGTTGGAGCAATTGTGACACCCGATTGGGCTGACTTTTAGGTAGTAGATTGCCCAGTATTTGAGCAGCATAAGGCCACCCAAAATACTCCAAAACCCTTACCAAAAAGACCACGGACCAGCAGCTCAACAAATTCCAGAAAATTGGGTTTCGGGTAGAGTTTTCTAGGATTTTCAAAATTTCAGCATTCAAGTTAATTGTCTTACTTTCTTTTGCGTCGTTAGTTATTGTCCAGCTATATTCTAAGTCTTGAGTCGTGTCTAGGTCTTCAGTCATTCAACTCCATTTTATTGCTACTAGCTTGTGTGTCACCTGTTGACTAGTCAAGAACGTACATTACGGTAACGCCTAGTTTGTTCAACTCAAGCAACAAGCAAGCCAAGGAATTGCTTGGTAAGATTATTAGAGAGTGATACACTTGAGTGAAACACGAGTGTGAGTGACCTATACATCGTATTAAAAAAAAAAAAAAAAAGAGGAACTCGTTTTGTTTATTTGTTTTGCAGGTGGACTAAATATGTCTAGTGGAGTTGGTGAACAAACCATGGACATCAAATTACAGTTGGAAGCCATGATGAGGGAGTTCAAACGATTGCTTAAGAATGAAATTGAGCCATTGCATGATCGAATTGATCAGTTGGAGAACTCGAGACCTCCACCTACCCCGAGTAAGGGCAAAGAATCGGCATACTCAAACGATGAAGAGGAAGCATTTGAGGGAAGGTACCAAAATGATTAAAGGTTCCAACGTCGAGGAGACGACACCATTAAAGGTGTCAAACTCAAGATTCCCTCATTCCAAGGCAAGTCGGATCCCGAGGCGTACTTGGAATGGGAACGAAAAATTGAGTTAGTCTATGAATGCCACACCTATACGGAGGAGCAAAAGGTGAAACTAGCAGCCGTAGAATTCACTGACTACGCCTCCATTTGGTGGGACCAACTTAGACTAAGCCGAAGGAGAAATCGTGAGAGACTTGTGGAAACTTGGGAGGAAATGAGGAGTCTGATGAGAAAAAGATTCGTTCCGAGCTACTATAGCCGAGATCTACACCGTCGGCTACAAGCTCTCAACCAAGGGTCCATGTCAGTTGAGGATTATTACAAGGAGATGGAAATGGCCATCATGAAGGCGGATTTGCGTGAAGATGGAGAGGCCACGATGGCTCGTTTTCTACATGGATTGAGGCCCGAGATTGCTGAAGTAGTGGAACTCCAACACTACCTCGACATGAATGAAATGCTCGAGAAGGCGGTTACCATTGAACGGCGCCTCAAGAGGAGGGGTACTGCACGACAAAGCACTACTTATCAAGCTGGAAATTGGCGCACTTCTCAACCAAAAAGGGAGGAGAAGGCCGCAGCTCCTTCTTACCCTCCAAGGCCAAATGGCCTCCCTTCTAAGGCAGTGCCCAAGCCTGACTTTAAGGCTAATAATGCAGCTTCCCAACCACGTGGTCGAGACACCAAGTGCTTTAAGTGTCAAGGATTTGGCCACATCGCTTCTCAATGCCTCGGCCAAAGGACCATGCTGATGTTGCCAAATGGGGAAATTGTATCAGATGAGGAAGAGGAGTACGAGGGGATGCCACCTCTAGAAGAGGAAGAGAATGAATCGAGTGAGGAGATACCTACGCATGAGGAGATTGGATGCCTAGTGGTTCGAAAGGTCCTCACTACCCGCGCCAAAGAGGAGGAAATGGAGGTACAACGGGACAACCTTTTCTACACAAGGTGTCATATCAAGGATAAGGTGTGTAGTGTTGTTATTGATAGTGGGAGTTGTGCCAATGTCGCTAGTCTACTCATGGTAGAAATGCTAGGGCTCCAAGTTATCAAACATCCAAGACCTTATCGCCTTCAATGGTTGAACAATGAAGGGGAAATACGTGTGTTTAGACAAGTGAAAGTGCCATTCCGAATTGGCAAGTATGAAGACGGGATTACTTGTGATGTCGTGCCAGTGCAAGCAAGTCACCTCATTCTTGGACGGCCTTGGCAATATGATCGCGATGTCGAATTCAAGGGAAGAGCTAATAAATATGTCTTTACTCATTGCAATAGAAAGGTGACACTTGTACCTCTCACCCCAAAACAAGTGTATGAAGATCAAATGAGGCTCCAAAAGGAGTATGAGCTAGAACTTGAGAGGAAAAAGCGAGAGAAAAGTGAGGAAGAAAAAGGAGAGAGAAGGGCCGAACCCCTAGGGAAGAAAAAGGCAACAAGTGGGTCGGCTATGAGAGAAGAAAATAAGGGGAAGCTAAGCTTGCTAGCAAAAGCCAAAGATGTAAGGCGAGCTTTGTCTTCCAACCAACTCTTACTTATGCTTGTGTGCAAAGAAGAGTTGGTCACTTCATCCATATCCACTGACTCCTTGCCTTCTACTATTTTACCTCTCTTGCAGGAATTTGAGGACATATTTCCTGAGGATGTACCTGATGGACTACCACCACTAAGGGGAATCGAGCACCAAATCGATCTCATTCCTGGAGCACCATTGCCTAACAAACCAGCCTATAGAATGGGTCCTGAGGAAACAAAGGAATTGCAAAGGCAAGTGGAGGAATTGCTAAGGAAAGGTTTGGCTAGAGAAAGTCTAAGTCCATGCGCTGTACCAGTGATTCTCGTGCCAAAGAAAGATGGAGCGTGGAGAATGTGCACCGACTGTCGAGCAGTCAATGCAATCACGGTAAAATATCGTCACCCTATCCCTAGGTTAGATGATATGTTAGATGAATTGCATGGTGCCATTATATTTACTAAAATTGATTTGAAAAGTGGTTACCACCAAATAAGAATGAAAGAGGGAGATGAGTGGAAAACCGCTTTCAAAACTAAACATGGTCTATACGAGTGGTTAGTAATGCCATTTGGTTTAACTAATGCACCTAGTACCTTCATGCGTTTAATGAACCATGTTTTGAGACCTTTTCTTGGGAAATTTGTAGTGGTTTACTTTGATGATATTCTGATTTATAGCAGAAGCTTAGAGGAACACCTTGAGCACCTCAAAGCCATCTTTGAAGTACTTCGAAGGGAAAGGCTATATGCCAACCTTAAGAAGTGCACATTTTGCACTGATCGTGTTGTGTTTCTAGGATATGTTGTAAGTGCGCAGGGCATTCACGTAGATGAAGAGAAGATTAAGTCCATCCAAGAGTGGCCAACACCTACCTCAGTAAGTGATGTGCGCAGCTTTTCATGGATTAGCAAGCTTCTACCGTCGTTTTGTGAAGGATTTTAGCACCATCGCTGCACCTCTTACCGCAGTCATAAAGAAGAACGAGAAGTTCTTTTGGGGGGAAGCCCAAGATAAGGCTTTCCAATTGCTGAAACACAAACTTACACATGCACCACTCCTTGCAATACCTAACTTTGATCTCACTTTTGAAGTGGAATGTGATGCATCAGGTGTAGGAGTAGGAGCCGTACTCATGCAAGGAGGGAGACCGATTGCCTACTTTAGTGAGAAATTAAATGGCGCGGTCCTCAACTATTCAACTTATGACAAGGAGATGTTTGCCCTTGTACGTGCTTTGGAGACATGGCAACACTACCTACGTGCCCGGGAATTCGTCATCAAAACTGACCATGAGTCTCTCAAGCACCTAAAAGGACAACAAAAGCTGAGCAAACGACATGCCCGATGGGTAGCCTTCATTGAGTCTTTTCCATACGTCATCAAATACAAAACAGGTAAATCTAATGTCGTAGCTGACGCTTTATCTCGTAGACACATTTTGCTCACTCTTTAGATGCTAAACTCCTAGGCTTTGAACTCATGAAGGAGTTGTATAAGAATGACTTGGATTTTGCGAACGCTTATGCGAATTGGGGAAAATCTGACTTTGAAAAATTCTTCGTACATGATGGGTTCTTATTTTATCTTACCAAGTTGTGCATTCCTCGAGGGTCCATACGTAACTTACTTATTCAGGAGTCACATAGTGGTGGACTAATGGGACACTTTGGTGTCACCAAGACATTAGCTGTATTACAGGAACACTTCCATTGGCCTCGCATGCGCAAGGACGTGGAGAGGATTGTTGAAAGATGTGGCGTGTGCCACAAAGCTAAGTCTCGGGTCAACCCAAACGGTTTGTATACTCCTTTACCCATACCTCACCAACCTTGGGTTGACATTTCCATGGATTTCGTGCTTGGGTTACCTCGTTCAAAGCGTGGCCATGACTCTATATTTGTTGTGGTAGATAGGTTCTCCAAAATGGCTCACTTTATTGCATGTCATAAGACGGATGATGCTTTACACATTGCTGATTTATTCTTTAAAGAGGTTGTTCGTTTGCATGGCATACCTAGGACTATAGTATCTGATAGAGATGTCAAGTTTTTGAGCTATTTTTGGAAATCTTTATGGGGTCGGTTGGGAACCAAACTGTTGTTCTCTACCTCTAGTCATCCTCAAACGGACGGACAAACTGAGGTAGTCAATAGGACTTTATCCACACTCCTACGTGCAATCATAAAGAAAAATATCAAGTCATGGGAGGAGTGTCTATCTCATGTTGAGTTTGCATACAATAGGGCTGTGCATAGTGCTACACAATTCTCGCCTTTTGAAGTTGTGTATGGTTTGAACCCCTTAACTCCCTTAGATTTGTTGCCATTACCTTCTTCTGAGCATATGAACTTAGATGGCAAGAAGAAAGCTGAGTTCGTGAGATCATTACATGACAAGGTTCGTACCAATATCGAGAGGAGGACGGCCCAATATGTCCAACAAGCTAATAAGCACAGGCGCAAGCTTGTCTTTGAACCAGGTGATTGGGTCTGGTTACATTTGCGCAAGAAGAGATTTCCAAACCAACGGAAAAGCAAGCTGTCACTAAGAGGAGATGGGCCTTTTCAAGTCATTGAGCGCATCAACGACAATGCATACCGCTTAGATCTGCCTGGTGAGTACAATGTTAGTGCTACATTCAATGTTGCTGATCTAAATCCATTTATTGCAAGGGACGAGTACGATTTGAGGGCAAATCCTTTTCAAGAAGAGGGGAATGATGCGATTGAGCACGAGACCCAAAGTGTACAAGTAGACCCTGTGAAGGTGCCCCTAGGCCCGGTGACACGAGCACGAGCTAAGAGATTCAAGGAGTCCCTCCAAGCCTTGGTACGTGCCATCCAAACCCAAGAGAAACCGGGCATTGAAGGAATTGAGTTGGAACATCCTTGCACGACTACTAAAATGCTGCTTACAATTGAAGATGCAAGTGTTCAAGCTCCAAACGGCGGGCTGAGCCGCAGTAAGTACCCTCGCTGAGCCGTACGGGGGTCTCGCTGCCCTGTCAGCGAGTCGGGGGTCCAAGGGGGCGACGCGCCCCTAGCTTGGGGGCCCGGGGGCGCAGCGAAGCGTTGCCCCCGAAGCTTATGATCTATAGTTAGTTGGGCTAGCTTTCGGTCAAGTGAAGGCCCAAGGGGCTGGCCGAACTTTCCTTGTTATTTTTCCAGTTATTAGGTCTTAGTCACGGCTATTAATAGCCTCAAGCCGCATGTTACATTCAGTTTTTGAGAGTATTGAATAAAATTTCCAGAATTTCGTCCATTCCTTGTGGCAAATTCCCTTAGCTTGTGAAAGCTAAGTTGAACATCCTAGAGTTGATCCTAGGCTGTTCTTGACTTATCAATCAAGCACACATACTTGATTGTGGCGTCCTCTACCGTTAAATCTGTTCTTGAGTGGTCCAAGTTCAGGTTCAACTCCATCCAATCTTCATCGTGTTCCTCTAGATCCGAAGTAGCTTCCGCGTCTCGCATCAACTACGTTCATGAGGTTGATGAACCATGTACTTCGTCCATTCCTTGGAAAATTTGTGGTTGTGTATTTTGACGACATCCTGATTTATAGTAGGAGCTTAGATGAGCATGTTGAACATGTGAAGCTTGTTCTTGATGTACTTCGAAGGGAAAAACTCTATGTTAACCTTAAGAAGTGCTTCTTTTGTACTGATCAACTTGTCTTCCTAGGCTTTGTTGTGAGTAAACAGGGAATCAAAGTGGATGAGGAGAAGGTTAAAGCAATTCGAGAATGGTCTACTCCAAGCACGGTGGGTGAGGTACACAGCTTCCATGGTCTTGCTAGTTTTTATAGTACCATTGCTGCACCTGTAACTGCTGTAATTAAGAAAAATGAGCCATTTGTGTGGGGTAATGCTCAAGAACGTGCTTTCCAAATACTTAAACATCAACTCCCACACGCACCACTACTTGCATTGCCATGCTTTGACAAGATGTTTGAAATAGAGTGTGATGCATCTGGGGTGGGTATTGGAGCTGTCCTAATGCAAGAGGGCAAACCAATTGCATACTTTAGTGAAAAACTCAATAGGGCAGCTTTGAACTATTCTACTTATGATAAGGAGTTGTACTCCTTAATCCGTGCTTTAGAAATTTGGCAACATTACTTGAGACCAAGGGAATTTGTCATACACACTGACCATGAGTCGCTTAAGCACATTAAGTCACAACACAAGTTGAATAAGCGTCATGTTAGGTGGATTGCATTTATTGAAACCTTCCCTTATGTGATTAAGTACAAAGTGGGGAAAACTAATGTTGTTGCTGATGCATTATCACACCGGTACTCTTTGCTCACTCAACTTGATGCAAGGTTGTTAGCATTTGAATTAGTTAAAGAGTTATACACCAATGACCCAGATTTCTCAGGTATTTATGACTCTTGTGGTTCAGTAACTCAAGGTAAATTCTACATCCTTGATGGATTTCTTTTCTACCTCAATCGACTATGTATACCTAACTGCTCTATTCACACTTTACTTGTTAGGGAAGCACACGGAGGTGGCTTGATGGGACATTTTAGCGTGGCTAAGACCTTAGCTATCCTTCAAGAACACTTCCATTGGCCAAGGATGAAGCGAGATGTGGAATGAATGGTGGCTAAATGCATCACTTGCCACAAAGCTAAGTCTAAACTTCAACCCTATGGCCTTTATAGTCCTTTACCTGTACCTAAGGAACCTTGGACCGACATTTCTATGGATTTTGTTTTAGGGTTGCCTAGGTCAAAGAGGGGAAATGATAGCATCTTTGTTATTGTTGAAAGATTTTCAAAAATGGCACATTTTATACCATGTCACAAAACAGATGATGCATCGCATATTGCTGATTTGTTTTTCAAAGAAATCATTGGATTGCATGGCATGCCTAGGACAATTGTCTCTGATAAGGATGTCATGTGAGGCCCCAGTCCGTTCGTAAGTTGATATTAGGGTTATTTATTATTTTGTACGGTTAAATTAAGGTTTTAGGGCTAAGGAGAAACCCTAAGCTCGGCTAAGATTGAAAACCCTAACTTTGCTTATGATAAAACCCTAGTTTATGTATTATTCGTAAGCTCGAGCTATAGTTTATATGCGGTATTCTAGTGTGTGTTTTAGCACAAGAGAAAAATAGGATTCGTTATAGTTTACAGAGGTTTAACAAGTTTGAAAATGGATGGCAAACTCTGGATTAGTAAACCTCTAGTGTTACAATATTAGAAAGCTTAAGTGGAGTTTTATTTATCGCCCATCTTTTTCCACATTTTCTTTATTAGAAAAATTCCCCAGATAATTTTTATGAGTAAATATAGGTTTTAGATGATTTTTCTAGTATCGGTTAGTTTTTGAGAAATTAAGAACGTATATCGAACGTGGGACCCACTAGTGCGGTAAGTTCGGAAAAATTCGGCCGATTAGGTTAAGTTTCGAATATTGGGTTTAATTTATCAGGTGCTAAGAGATAATTAGAGGATACTTTATGGATTAGAGTGAGAGGGAACAAAGTGATAGACTTGCATTAATGGAGGTGACAAGTGTCACCCTTGGATTGGTCCTTAAGTAAGACTACTATTCATTGTCTTACCATTGACTAAATAAATCATAAAAATCACCAAAAATTCCTCATTTTTTTTCTAAGCTTGGCCGAACCTCTCTCTCAAGAAAGGAAGAAAGAAAACCTCTTCAACTTCTTGATTCTCTCTTGCTCAAATCCAAGAATACAACCACTTAACCTTGTTTTTGTTCCATAGAAATCATTAAGTGAGTGATAGTGAGTTGTGTGGTGAAGTTGTTTGGAAGCTCAAGGTGCTAAGTGATCTCTCTTCTTTGGTTCTAAGGTGAGTGACTATGGAACCTCTCTCTTCTATCTAAAGATGCTTAAGTAATGACTTGTGGTTGTTATAAATGTGATTTGGTGGACTATTTCTTGATTTTAGTTAAGATTGATGAAGTTTTCTATTTTTGCTGGTTGCATATGATTAATATTATGTGGCTATGTATGATGATTGGAAATGATTGAGAATGAAGCTAGTTGGTGTGAATGGTAGTTAATTGCAAGAAATTTCTGTTTTGGAAGAGAAATTAGCAAGCTAGGGTTTCATACCCTTCAATTCTGTCCGGTTTTGTATCTCCTGGTTAGAGGCCGATTTGGCCTTAGCTTAAAACATGAAAGTTGTAGGGAATGACATTTTGGAGCTGCCTACAAAATTTCAGGTCAATCGGAGTAGAGTAACTTGTGAAAAGACGGAATTACCCTTGCTGTCCTGTTTCTACCCGAACCTGAGAACTGCGATTGTAATTGGTTATTTTGGTTTAGAATGCTTCAGAATTGGTTGTTTAGGTCTTCTAATAAAATGTAGCCCTGTTTCTAAGCTTTCATATGGCTTTGGAATTTCTGGATTTGGACTTATGTAGGCTGTTTTATGATGTTTGTACTAGAATACGGTTTGTGAACCTGTTTTGCGATTCTGGTGTAGTATGTTACATTTTTGACGTAGTTACACTCGAAATTGGACTGAGTGGTCCTGAATATGCCTGTAAAATTTCAGGTCAAACGGATTAGGGTATCATGAGTTATAGATGAAATACTCAATCCTGTTTTGAACATCAGGTTCTATGCGTTTTTAGTTTAGCTTCTGCCCGTGACTTTTTCGGTTTTGATACCGTACGATGTGGGTGGTAACTCCTTCATAAGAAATGCAGATCTTAGTTTTGGCTTCGAAACGGTATAAAGTGCGTCGAAATCCGAGTTTCGTAGCTCCCGTTATGACCGAAACAAGATTTATCGTCGGAACTGCCTTTGAATCTGGATAGTTCTGACGGGTACTTTGGCACTCCATTTTCGTTCTGTTCTGAATAGATTCAGGTCTTAGCCAAAACATCAAAGTTTTATCCTTATATCTCAGCTTTCTAATGCCTTTGGAATTTCCTGATTTGGATTTGTGAGCTGGGAGTTATGGTCCAGCAAACAACCCTGTTCGTCACCCTAAGACGTAAATTTCTGGTATTGTTTTTTACAATTTTGACCTGCTTCCATTCAGATCTAGATTAAAGTTTCTTCAGGAGATTTGTAGCCCTTTCTCATAGCTTCAAAACAGTATCTCGTTCACTTTGATCCGACTTTCCTAGCCTAATCTTTGATCAAAACGGTTTGAGATGGCAGATTTGGCTGTTTCCTTTTGCCGTTCCGCGCACTTGCATGTGCCAATTTTGCCGTTTCCGTACTTGCGTGTGTCGGCTTTTATCGTTTTGCTTGTTTTGGGTCTGTTAGTAACCATTTGTGATATAATGTGATAAAATCTTCTATTTCAGACAGTGGTGAGCTAGGCGGTGCCGGTGGGGCCCACTACTAGCCAACACACGAAGTGATTTCCGCTTTTGTACTACTTTTGTATTTTGAGTAAGTATTCAGGCCGCTTTTACGTGTTAGTTGATTATGTGTTTCGATATGTATGAAAAGGGTACCTAGGCGAGGGTGTACTTTATCGCACTCGACCTAAACCCTAGTTTGCGCACACATTTGTACATGACATATGTATATGAATCATTTTGGAACTAAACCCCTTGAGCTTGTGGCTCGGGGTGACTTTTGAATAAATTTTGTGAAGTTTGTGAGTTTGGGGCCCGATCTCATGACCTAGATGGACTATTCGAGCCGGTTAGGGCTTGGTCGAAGTCAGTCCAACCTGGTTTGAGGTCACCAAGTTTGTGAATCCGGTTCACCGATTATGTGGACCAAGTTTGTGACCTGAGCTTGTGAACCAAGCTCAATTTCGTTCGCTCGAGCAAGTTTGTGAGGTGCCTGGCCAGAGAGGGTGATAAGGTGTACGGTGGGAGTACAAGTGAAGTTCTACGGACCATTAATTGTAGTCGACGGAGTGTCGGCAGGAGATCATACATGGCACATGAATTGGCTTTGGAGCCACCTGTATCCTTATTATGTGATGTTACTTTTCTGCTTTTGCTTTACTCTTACTGTGTAACTGTTGTTACGTGAAATTTATACTTTCGCCCCTGTTTACTTACTAAGCATATAGCTTACCCCTTTCCTTTTGTTTTCCTTAGCAGGGGCCGACGCGGGGACTTTTGGCTCGTACACTAGTATAGTTAGGTTTGATGGTAATAGTTGGACATATAGTATGTCTGTTTTTGTTTTGGTGGTTTGTATAAGGACCCTCCTTAGGGTCCATCTTCTGCTGGTTGTGATTATAGTATATTAGAGTGGTTTGACTCGAGACTTTTGAAGATTTAAATATAACTTTTGGGATTGTATTTATTGTATATAGTGCTCTTTCGATTTATCTAGTTTTATTGCTTTAAGTTTTGAGTCCTGACGCGAGCTAGGCAAGCGGCCCGCCGATACCCTTGGGTTCGCCCTTGGGAGAATGGGATCGTCACAGGTGGTATCAGAGCGCCTAGGTTAGAGGACTTGGGCAAGTGGGACATACGCGATAGGCACTAGGCATATTTGACCATTTTAAGTTGAATGATATCTTTTAAGCTGAAATGCCGGTTGACTGACGACTTAATGTTTTGTAGGTATGTATCCGGGCGGTTTGAGTGGTGCGGGACCCAGTGGCGTGGGACCGAGATTTCCGAGTACGAGAGGTGTAGAGGATCGAGTGCTGCGTAAGCGGGCGATCCGCTATCGGCAGAGACCTGGAGAGCCTTACACTTTATACTCCCCTTTTGGGCAGGTGGCGCACCGACCTTGTGGATGTTGGTACACATACTGTTATCCTGACGAGGTCGTCCTAGCTGTGGACGACGAGCGATGCAGCCTGCTTAGACAGCTAGACGAGGCTAGAGAGGTTGGCTCCGAGAGGAGAGGGAGAGGACGGATGCCTTTCACCGTCAGCTTCAGGACACACACCAGCACCTCTTCGCTATGAAGAGGCAGCTGAGGGATAGGGCTCGGAGTATGTCTGTCGACTCCGAGCTCCTACTAGATCTAGCCGCAGAGGCACCGCCACGGGCCACTGGTCCAGAGAGGATGGACGAGTTGGACACCTTAGGTTCCGTTGGGAACCTGGGCCCTAGGGGAGGCGATTAGGGTCGCTTTTGTACTTTTGTTTAGCTAGTGTATGACTTTTGTTAGATCTAGCATGACTGCTTTTTTTTGTTATTTGGTTGGCTGACTAGATTTTGGAGCCAGTGCTCATGTGTACATTGGGTTTTGTACCAACTGGAGGTCGATAATGTGTAAATCTTTTGGTGTGACTTTGTAAATATATGTATATATTTGAATAGCATTTTGAACTTATCTTTTGTGTGTCTTCTATGCATACGCTTTACGTCCGTACTTTTGTTCATAGTTTGGATAATAAGTATATGTAATGTTCCGATCTATAGACTTTTGCACTTAAATGGCCTCCGGTACTCGAGGTGGAGGTAGAGGGTGAGCACGAAGCCCTGAAAGGGAACAAGGACAAGAGCCAGACCAAGTCGCTACAGCCATCCAGCGGATGGCCGATCTTCTGGAGCGAATGTCAAATCAACAGGGCCAGGGGAGCAGTACTGGGAACCTTGGACATAATCCGGGACATAATCCGGGTAATCATGAGGGAGAGGACCGTGCTTTAGAACGGTTCCAAAAATTTACACCCCCTAAGTTTGTAGGTGGACCCGACCCTGACCTAGCGGAGGGTTGGATGGACCGTATGCTAGATATTTTTGCCGCGCTTAGGTACTCGGAGGAACGGCAAATATCCTTTGCTGCTTTTCAATTTGAAGGGGCCGCCCGAGCCTGGTGGAATGTGATTAAAACCAAGTGGGAGCGCGAACAAACCCCCTGGACCTGGATCAACTTCACACGGGAATTTAACGAAAAATACCTGCCGCCCATTGTGCAAGAAAAAAGGGAGGATGACTTCATCCGCCTACGTCAAGGGGCATCGAGTGTGGCGGAATACGAAACTCAGTTTACGAAACTTTCCCGTTTTGCCCCAGAGCTGGTACTAACAGAGCAAAAGCGAATTCGTCGCTTTGTCCAAGACTTGAATGTGGAGATCCAGGAGGCTCTAGCAACTGCTCAGTTGCACACATTTAGCCAAGCGCTAGAAAAAGCACAACGGATTGAGACTGCCAAGGGACAGGTTAAAGCTTTCCATGACCGGAAAAGGAGGCAACCCAGCTCGAATGACTCAACGGTTGGACAGAGTTCGCGAAACGAGCCACCTGCTAAGACAAGTAAAGGCACAGACGGTCCACGACCTACAAGAACCCTGAACAACTTTGGGCGAGGTCCGATAGGGCAAGAGCCCCAGAGGAGTGCCCAGCGTAGAAGGTCTAGTACGGCCACTAAACCAACCTGTGGTTTCTGTGAGGGCAATCACACTGATGAAAATTGCTGGAAAAATAGTTCGGTACGGAAATGCTTCAAATGTGGTAGCACCGAACATATGATTGCCCGGTGCCCCAAGATGCAGAAGGAAGGACTCAAGCCACCGACTGAAGGGACTACAACGAAGCCGTCAAATGCAGGGGAAAATCGACCCAAAGGGCCAGCAAGAGTATGCAATGGGTCAACAAGAGGTGACTGACCCTGCGGCAGGTTTCGAAGGTACGCTTTGACCAAAGAATTAATTTCGAGGACGAAATTGTCCTAAGTGGGGGAGATTGTGAGGCCCCAGTCCGTTCATAAGTTGATATTAGGGTTATTTATTATTTTGTACGGTTAAATTAAGGTTTTAGGGCTAAGGAGAAACTCTAAGCTCGGCTAAGATTGAAAACCCTAACTTTGCTTATGATAAAACCCTAGTTTATGTATTATTCGTAAGCTCGAGCTATAGTTTATATGCGGTATTCTAGTGTGTGTTTTAGCACAAGAGAAAAATAGGATTCGTTATAGTTTACAGAGGTTTAACAAGTTTGAAAATGGATGGCAAACTCTGGATTAGTAAACCTCTAGTGTTACAATATTAGAAATCTTAAGTGGAGTTTTATTTATCGCCCGTCTTTTTCCACATTTTCTTTATTAGAAAAATTCCCCAGATAATTTTTATGAGTAAATATAGGTTTTAGATGATTTTTCTAGTATCGGTTAGTTTTTGAGAAATTAAGAACGTATATCGGACGTGGGACCCACTAGTGCGGTAAGTTCGGAAAAATTCGGCCGATTAGGTTAAGTTTCGAATATTGGGTTTAATTTATCGGGTGCTAAGAGATAATTAGAGGATACTTTATGGATTAGAGTGAGAGGCAACAAAGTGATAGACTTGCATTAATGGAGGTGACAAGTGTCACCCTTGGATTGGTCCTTAAGTAAGACTACTATTCATTGTCTTACCATTGACTAAATAAATCATAAAAATCACCAAAAATTCCTCATTTTTTTTCTAAGCTTGGTCGAACCTCTCTCTCAAGAAAGGAAGAAAGAAAACCTCTTCAACTTCTTGATTCTCTCTTGCTCAAATCCAAGAATACAACCACTTAACCTTGTTTTTGTTCCATAGAAATCA
Organism: Coffea canephora; assembly: GCA_036785865.1. NCBI lineage: Eukaryota > Viridiplantae > Streptophyta > Magnoliopsida > Gentianales > Rubiaceae > Coffea > Coffea canephora. The sequence continues at coordinate 41,936,190 of CM071918.1, read as the reverse complement.
TTAAGTGAGTGATGTGAGTTGTGTGGTGAAGTTGTTTGGAAGCTCAAGGTGCTAAGTGGTCTCTCTTCTTTGGTTCTAAGGTGAGTGACTATGGAACCCCTCTCTTCTATCTAAAGATGCTTAAGTAATGACTTGTGGTTGTTATAAGTGTGATTTGGTGGACTATTTCTTGATTTTAGTTAAGATTGATGAAGTTTTCTATTTATTTGGGATTTTTGCTGGTTGCATATGATTAATATTATGTGGCTATGTATGATGATTGGAAATGATTGAGAATGAAGCTAGTTGGTGTGAATGGTAGTTAATTGCAAGAAATTTCTGTTTTGGAAGAGAAATTAGCAAGCTAGGGTTTCATACCCTTCAATTCTGTCCGGTTTTGTATCTCCTGGTTAGAGGCCGATTTGGCCTTAGCTTAAAACATTAAAGTTGTAGGAAATGACATTTTGGAGGTGCCTACAAAATTTCAGGTCAATCGGAGTAGAGTAGCTTGTGAAAAGACGGAATTACCCTTGCTGTCCTGTTTCTACCCGAACCTGAGAACTGCGATTGTAATTGGTTATTTTGGTTTAGAATGCTTCAGAATTGGTTGTTTAGGTCTTCTAATGAAATGTAGCCCTGTTTCTAAGCTTTCATATGGCTTTGGAATTTCTGGATTTGGACTTATGTAGGCTGTTTTATGATTTTTGTACTAGAATACAGTTTGTGAACCTGTTTTGCGATTCTGGTGTAGTATGTTACATTTTTGACATAGTTACACTCGAAATTGGACTGAGTGGCCTTCTTCAATATTGTCGACCCTTAAGTCCTGAATATGCCTGTAAAATTTCAGGTCAAACGGATTAGGGTATCATGAGTTATAGATGAAATACTCAAGCCTATTTTGAACATCAGGTTCTGTGCGTTTTTAGTTTAGCTTCTGCCCGTGACTTTTTCGGTTTTGATACCGTACGATCTGGGTGGTAACTCCTTCATAAGAAATGTAGATCTTGGTTTTGGCTTCGAAACGGTATAAAGTGCGTCGAAATCCGAGTTTCGTAGCTCCCGTTATGACCGAAACAAGATTTATCGTCAGAACTGCCTTTGAATCTGGACAGTTCTGACGGGTACTTTGGCACTCCATTTTCGTTCTGTTCTGAATAGATTCAGGTCTTAGCCAAAACATCAAAGTTTTAGCCTTATGTCTCAGCTTTCTAATGCCTTTGGAATTTCCTGATTTGGATTTGTGAGCTGGGAGTTATGGTCCAGCAAACAACCCTGTTCGTCACCCTAAGACGTAAATTTCTGGTATTGTTTTCTACAATTTTGACCTGCTTCCATTCAGATCTAGATTAAAGTTTCTTCAGGAGATTTGTAGCCCTTTCTCATAGCTTCAAAACAGTATCTCGTTCACTTTGATCCGACTTTCCTATCCTAATCTTTGATCAAAACGGTTTGAGATGGCAGATTTGACCGTTTCCTTTTGCCGTTCCGCGCACTTGCATGTGCCAATTTTGCCGTTTCCGTACTTGCGTGTGTCGGCTTTTACCGTTTTGCTTGTTTTGGGTCTGTTAGTAACCGTTTGTGATATAATGTGATAAAATCTTCTATTTCAGACAGTGGTGAGCTAGGCGATGCCGGTGGGGCCCACTACTAACCAACACACGAAGTGATTTCCGCTTTTGTACTACTTTTGTATTTTGAGTAAGTATTCAGGCCGCTTTTACGTGTTAGTTGATTATGTGTTTCGATATGTATGAAAAGGGTACCTAGGCGAGGGTGTACTTTATCGCACTCGACCTAAACCCTAGTTTGCGCACACATTTGTACATGACATATGTATATGAATCATTTTGGAACTAAACCCCTTGAGCTTGTGGCTCGGGGTGACTTTTGAATAAATTTTGTGAAGTTTGTGAGTTTGGGGCCCGATCTCATGACCTAGATGGACTATTCGAGTCGGTTAGGGCTTTGGTCGAAGTCAGTCCAACCTGGTTTGAGGTCACCAAGTTTGTGAATCCGGTTCACCGATTATGTGGACCAAGTTTGTGACCCGAGCTTGTGAACCAAGCTCAATTTCGTTCGCTCGAGCAAGTTTGTGAGGTGCCTGGCCAGAGAGGGTGATAAGGTGTACGGTGGGAGTACAAGTGAAGTTCTACGGATCATTAATTGTAGTCGACGGAGTGTCGATAGGAGATCATACATGGCACATGAATTGGCTTTGGAGCCACCTGTATCCTTATTATGTGATGTTACTTTTCTGCTTTTGCTTTACTCTTACTGTGTAACTGTTGTTACGTGAAATTTATACTTTCGCCCCTGTTTACTTACTAAGCATATAGCTTACCCCTTTCCTTTTGTTTTCCTTAGCAGGGGCCGACGCGGGGACTTTTGGCTCGTACACTAGTATAGTTAGGTTTGATGGTAATAGTTGGACATATAGTATGTCTGTTTTTGTTTTGGTGGTTTGTATAAGGACACTCCTTAGGGTCTATCTTCTGCTGGTTGTGATTATAGTATATTAGAGTGGTTTGACTCGAGACTTTTGAAGATGTAAATATAACTTTTGGGATTGTATTTATTGTATATAGTGCTCTTTCGATTTATCTAGTTTTATTGCTTTAAGTTTTGAGTCCTGGCGCGAGCTAGGCAGGCGGCCCGCCGATACCCTTGGGTTCGCCCTTGGGAGAAGTGGGGTCATCACATGTCAAATATTTGAGTTACTTTTGAAAAACTTTGTGGGGAAAATTGGGTACCAAATTGCTATTTTCTACTACTAGTCACCCACAAACTGATGGCCAAACTGAGGTTGTCAATCGTACACTATCTACACTCTTGCGTGCCATCATTAGAAAAAACATTAGAACCTGGAAAGAGTGTTTACCCCATGTTGAGTTTGCATACAATCGCACGGTGCATAGTTCTACTCATTTTCACCATTTGAAATAGTCTATGGTTTTAACCCTTTAACACCACTAGACTTATCACCTTTACCTTCTTCTGAGCACATTAACATGGATGGTGCTAAACGAGCAGATTTTGTCAAGAAATTACACGAGCAGGTACGCCTAAACATTGAGCAAAGAATGAACCAAGTTGCTCAACGGGTTAACAAGGGACGCCAACGCGTCGTGTTTGAACCTGGTGATTGGGTGTGGTTACATCTACGCAAGGAAAGGTTCCCAGTCCAAAGGCGCAATAAATTACTTCCCCGAGGAGATGGGCCATTTCAAGTCATCAAGCACATCAATGACAATGCTTACAAACTGGACCTACCCGATGAGTACAATGTGAGCGCTACATTCAATGTCTCTGATCTATCTCCTTTTCTTACAGACGATGAAGCTGATTTGAGGACAAATCCTTTTGAAGAGGAGGGGGATGATACGAACCAAGAGACACCATTGCGAACTATTCGAGTTCTCCTAGGACCCGTAACTTCGAGCACGAGCTAAGAAAATGAGGGAAGAACTCCAAGGATTTGTTTGTGAGATACAAGGCCAAGAAATTGTCCCCAAGGTCATTGAGGGACTTGAGCATGAAGGAATGAAAGTCATTCATGTAGTGCATGTCAAAGAGAACCATGCGTGACCCTTCTCTAGTCACATTTGTTGTTTTAGTTAAGTCATTGTAATAAGGGCTTAATGGTCCATAGCCTTGCTTTATTTACCTAAGGGATGACCTCATAAGGTTATTTACCTAAGCGATGACCTCATAAGGTTATTTACCTAAGGGAAGACCTCATAAGGTTTGGTCAAACCCACAATTCTTAGTCTACAATTGTTAGTCTTAGTCAAGCCCACAATTCTAGATTAGTTCCACATTATTTAGTTGTTCATCTCTATGTAAGGCTATAAATAGCCCACACTTCCAATGGTTTTAGGCATTCAATCAATAAATCAGATTTTAAGAGTTTTCTTGGTTTCTCCAAGGCTTCTTGAACACCTTAGAATTTCTCTAGGTGTTCGTGACTTAACAATCTAGAATCGCACTAGGTTGTGGCGTCTTCTACCATTATACCAAGGTTCATTAACCACGTGATTAACGAGTTGAGGTCATTCGCTCCAAACTTGGTGTCCTCTTGTCAATCCTAAAGCTAATCTTTTACGGGTTTCATCACAAGGTTGGCGACATTCGTATCAATGAAGCCCAAGGGCTGGCCGAATTCCCTACATGTTTTCCAAGCTTTGTTAGGTCTTAGTCACGGCTACAAATAGCCTCAAGTCATTGTTTTACATGGAGTTTTTGATGATTAATAAAATTACATTGAGAGTTCTCTCAAAGCTTCATTGAAGCACCTTGAATATCTTAGATTTATATCTTAGGTATTCAATTGACTTATCAATCTAGGACCGCGCTAGATCATGCGTCTCCTACAAATACCGAGGTTCGTTGACCACGTGATCAACAGGTTTAGGTGATTCCGCTGCGTTCATGTTCATCAATGTGAATCCTACTTTCTAGATCCTTTCCTGTCTATACGGGTTGCATCACAAGGTTGGTGCCGTTCATATCGGCTATTTTCTACATCCAGTCACCTCCAGACCGATGGCCAAACTGAGGTCGTTAATCGCACATTGTCTATTTACTCAGAGCCATCATTAAAAAGAATCTCAAAACTTGGGAGGAGTGTTTACCCCATGTCGGTTTGTTTATAACCATACAGCTCATAGTGCTACACAATTTTCTCCATTTGAGATTGTTTACGGTTTTAACCCATTGACTCCTTTGGATTTGATGTCTTTGCCGTTGTCTGAGCGTACTAACCTTTAAAGCCAGCAGGTGAAGGCCAACATTGAAGCTCGCACCCAGCAGTACCTCAAGCATGCCAACAAGGGTCAGTGTCGCGTGGTGTTTGAACCAGGTGACTGGGTCTGGTTACACCTGCGCAAGGAGCATTTCCCTGTCTAGCGTCGCAACAAGTTGCTACCCCGTGGAGATGGACCATTCCAAGTTGTGGCGTGCATCAATGACAATGCATACAAGCTCGATCTTCTAGGTGAGTATAATGTCTCGGCTACCTTTAATGTTGCTGACCTAAGTCCCTATCTTGCAAATGATGAGTTCGATTTGAGGACAAATCTTTCGTAAAAGGAGGGGAATGATGAGGAGGTCGAGGGAGCTATCCAAGTGGAGCAAGTGAAAGTGCTATTGGGCCTATGACATGAGCTCGCGCGAAGAGATTGAACAAGACACTACAAACATTGGTTCGTGTGGCCCGAGAGTCGAATGGAGAACCAAAGGCCATCGAGGGCCTCAACGAAGCTAGGCTTGTTGTCCTAGTTTTGGCCATCACTGAAGATTAGAAGCCCATGAGTCGGCTAAGGGGTCCATGGCCCATTATTAGTTGGTCGAGTGCGATAAAATACACACTCGCCTAGAAAACTCGTTTTGGCAATCGTAGAACGCAGTTAACATGTTATCAATCATTCATAACAAGCCATGTAATCAAGAAACATAACAAACAAGAAATACTCACCTATTTACGCAAAATAACGTCCAAAATATCCTTCTAGATATTACACTCAGTCACCGATGAAACCTAAGAGTAAACGAGAGAGAATATTACAGTTCATCTAGCAAAATTAGGTGAAATCGAAGAAAATCCGACTAACGACGAGTAAAACGTATAAAGATGACTTTGAAAGTGAAAAGAGGCATTTGGATCTGAGGATGGGAATAATTAAGGGTTTCATAAATCAAACACAAAACTAAACTAAAAAGGTTATAAAATTTCCAACGGAAAACACTTGGACCAAAGACAAATCAGAATCCAAATAGATAGGCTAAAGAAATCTTATTTTATGAATCGTTTATGTGGTTCAAAATCAATATATATTGAAGTAGATATTATATAACAAAGGTCTTGATGAAAATCATGTGAAAAAGAGGACAAAATATCTAAGAAAACCCTAAACCACTCCTCTTTATTTTGGCAAGAAATAAGTAATCATTTGATAGTGAAAACTGGATAGTTGTAGCTATGCATCATGTTTGAAAACAGTTAAAAAGGTTACACGAAAGTATAAAAGTTTACATAACATGTAGCTCATCTAACCTCCTTCAAGAGAACCAAAGGAGTTCTCAATGAAATACATCCAACTCGAGACAAAAATCACATTTCCAATCCACTTTAACTCACTCAAATTACAAGAAAATAAACAGGCAGCATTTCCCCCTAAATCCTTCACTTTCACCCTACAATCAAAAACCAATTCTCATAGCAGTTAACCACAATCACACATACGGTTCATAAGCAATACAACACATCCAATTAGGCTACAATACCCTTCAATCAAAGCCAATTAGAAGCTTAAGAACCAACCATAAGAAAACCCCCAAATTAAACCCTAAAACCGGAATTTCCGCACAAACCAGAAATTTTCCGCAAACAATCATAATTAACGCACAAAAGCTCCATTTAACACCATTTAGTGCTATCTGTGAGGACTTGCAAATTCCTTACATATTTCTTGAAAATTTCCTGTTATTTGAAAATTATTTGGAAATTATTATTCCATACCATATTGGTACTTAATCACCCTAGAAAAAGTGCCAATGATCATAGAAAATTAGGGTTTTCCTTTCCGATTTCAATTCGAAGTGAAATAGGGTATTTCGTGTATCTGTCGTGTAATTATCCGGTACGGAGCGAGGATCAAATTTGGTGTTTAAGAGTGACTTTTGGATGAGGAAATATTATATGATTAGAAGTGATAATAATAAATTAGTGATTAGAAGTTAAAAACCCAAGTATATGCGATTTAAGGACAAACGGCTTGGACCGACGGGTGTCGCGCGCTATCGATTGAACACACCACTTGATCCTTACTTTATTACCTTAATATTCTTATTTTATTACAGCTAATTAACCCTCAAAATATCTCATACATCAGTCACATTTGTTGACTTTAAATACCAAGAGAGAGAAGGGAAAAAATGAATGGAATTGGTGGCGACAAGTGGCGGTATTTCATTGGATGGTTGACTAACTAATTTACACCATATTTATCACCAAAAACCAACCATTTCCTCCATTATTTCTGCATATCAGCCGTGAGTTGAGGGAGGAAAAACAAGAGAAAAGGAAACTTCAATCAATCTTGGTTTGAGCTTGAATGAGTGAAAACAAGAAAAACTAAACCGATTAATCATTAGTTTGGAAGCTTGGGAAGCTTAAGGAGCTAAATTTTGCCAAGGGAAGTGAAGGATAACTCTTGAAAGCTTTTTTCTTGAGGTATAATGGCTGACTAATTTTTCTTTTCCCTTAACCATGTTTGAGTTGTGTAGTAGCATCTAATATTGCTTGTTATGCTTATATCAAGTGGATTTGGATGATTGGGGTTGATGTATTTAAGTCAGGGTTTGAATAATTTCCTTCTCATATTTGTTGTATGAATGATATATGATGTATATAAGCATGTATAGGAGGTAGTAGGGGTGTTTCAAGTTCAATTTGTGAGGATTAGCAATTGATTGCAAGAATCCCAGATTTCTGGAAAATTTCAGTTCAGTTCTGCCCGGTTTTAGTACTCATAGTTAGAGGCCGAATTAGGCTTGGCCTAAAACATGAAAGTTGTAGATAATGGTATTTTATATGTGTCTACAAAATTTCAACTCAATCGGAGCAACGTAGCCTATGAAAAGACCAAAATACCCTCACTATTCTAGGTTACATTCCAGAGTTCCGTGTGGACAGTTTAGTCTATTCGGTTGTGTTTATTCACTATGATCCGTACTGATTTAGCCAATGAACAAAACATGAAAGTTTTAGTGTTCTGTCTTATCTTTTAAACGCCTCTAAGAACACCTTAATCGGACCTTGGTAACCTGAGATATAGCCATTTAAAGGTAGTGCGGTTAATTAGCCGACTAGTTGGATTTTGGTTCTGTAAATTGGGAATTTGACTAGGTTGCATTGGAAACTGGACTAAGTGATCTCATAAAAATTGTAGCCCTGTGTCTTAGCTTCGAAACGGCATAAGATTCATCCCAATCCGATAAGCGTAGCCTCGGATGTGTTCTTTCCACAACCACACGTCAAATCTGTCTTTTGCTAGATTGCATTTCCGCACTTGTTATTAGTTTAATTCTTGTTCTTATATTGTTTTGAGCCTATGGAACGGCTATTGACTTGAATCTATGATATGTATGACTTTGGGATTGGTTGAGGAAAAATAATGAAGCCATAAATGGCTGGAAAATAGGTAAACACAAAGGGCGTGCTGCCCAAATTTTCGCTTAAGAGCTAAGTTTCTATTTGAACTTATATATTTTCGATTGGCAAATCCTATGACTATTTTTCCATCTTAAAACATGATCCTTCTGCAATTGGAAACTCCAAATATTTACTCACTCTTACCCAAATAAAGAGGAGTGGTTTAGGGTTTTTCTTGGGTATTTTGTCCTCCCCTTTTCATGAATTTCATTAAGGCATTTAGTCTATAATATCTACTTGAATATGAGATGATTTTGAACCATATAAACGATTCCGAAAACAGTATTTCTTAGCCTATCTAGTTGGATTCCGACTTGTCGTTAGTTCAAGGATTTCCATTGGAAAATTTTATAACCCTTTTGAATTTGGTTTCTAGCTTGGATTGCGAAACCCTAATTATTTCCGACCACATATTCAAATACCCTCTTTTCACTTAAGAATCATCTTTATACGTCCTACTAGTAATTAGTCGGACTTCCTTTAATTTTACCTAGTTGATTTACTAGATAACTTGTAATATGTTCTCTTGCTTAATTTTAGGTTTCATTGGTGATTGAGGAATTGGACGTTATTTTGCTTGTATAAGTGAGTGTTCCTTATTTGTTATATTCTCCTTGACTTCATGACTTGTTGTTATTGTTTGATAATGTGTGAAGTGTTTCCAATAATTTCCAAAACGAATTTTCTAGGCGAGCGTGTACTTTATCGCGCTCGACCTAAATGAAACGTGAAATTTTCAACGATTTAATGATTGAAACGTTACTTGTGCATGAATGTAAGCCTTTTGGGCTGAACTGGCCACTCGAGCCAGAAGCGGACTCGGTCGGGCGATTTGGTGACCTGGGTGAACGTTTTGGTATACTCGAGTATTACCTTGAAGTCTGGTGGAGCCTGGCCAATGTCCGGGAAGGGGGTGAATGAAATGAATGAACAAATGAATGAACGAGGGGTTTTATTGACAAAAATGCATTTTCAAATGATTGAAGGTGTAAGGGAATGAAAGGAGAATGAATGAATGAACGAATGAAGGAATGGCTCCTTGAGAGCACGTATCCTTTTAATGAATGTGTTTATCGCTTTGTATTGTAAATGTTTTCTTGAATTATGGGTTAATGTATTGGGTTTATTACTTGTATATGTGTTCGGAACCTCACTGAGCTTTCAAGCTCATCTCTTTAGTTTTGTTTTCCTTAACAGGGGACGGCGAGCAGGATGAGAGCATAGACTAGCCAGTTTAGTTCTGTTGTAATGGTTCTCGCCCTAGTGCTTGGCACGGGCTGGACGTATGAAGGATTGAGAACCTTTGTATATTCGATGGTTATACTCTCTTTTGGGATGGCAATGTATATATAAGTTCCGCTTTAAGTTTTGGATAGTTGCCTATTTATTCTTGTGGTTTTATTCCGATTTTAATTGTGAACTGAAGTGATTGACTGAGTCCTGGCGAGAGCTGGGCAGGCGACCCGCCGAACCTTGGGGTACGCCCTAGGGGGAGGTGGGGTCGTCACAGTTGGTATCAAAGCCTGCTTCGCGTGGTCTCTGCGCGGAGTGAGCCTGGACTAAGTGGTGAACAAGTACAAAGGCTAAGTTGATGTGTGCACGGACCTTGGCCCACCAATGACCCAGTTCAACTACCATTGGGCCCAGTCACATGTGCACGGGCTAAGCAATTCAAGGAACGTTCAAGACCAACATGGAGTTCACTAAGAAATTGAGGGCTTGGAGAGAGACAATCGAGTCATTTACACCATGATCCAAGTCCACGAAGAGTCAAGCGGGCCACCAAGAGAATAAGGCCTTAGGCCCCATCAATTAGTTAGCAATTAGTTAATGATTAAGTAAGAGCATGGGCCGGCCCATCTTGTTCCAAAAACATGGGCCGACTTTTTCCTTTTCCTAGCCTTTAGGGTTTTAGTCACTTTAGCCTATAAATAGGCTTGCTTTGTAAGGTTTAAGGGTAGACGTTTTATCAATAAAATTGTTATTTTCGATTCTTCTTCTTGAGAGAGAATTCGAGCCTTTACTTGCTTTGGCAAGGGTTTTGAGCAGTCTTGCGTCTCGTCCTAGATTGTTCTACCGACCTATCCCGTGGAGTATCCACCTTCATTGGAGTCGTCGTCCTACCGTCTTGAATCAAATCGTGTCGTCCGTTTGGTTCTAGATCCCGCAATTCCAAGCGTTGGATATCCTTGCTAGATCCTTAGGCAAACGTGCTACGTGTCTCGAAACGTGTTGATCGAGGAACGTATCAGTTGGCTTCAGAGCTTTGGTGGATGTATCTTCCATTATATCCGTAGTTTTGTCCTAGTTATCAATTTTCCGCTGCCTTCGTGTCAAAAAAAAAAATTTTCGTGCATCATATTTGTTGCTTCCTTATCGTGAAAAAAAATTCTGTTCGTTAGCATTGTTGCTTTGTTGTGCCGTTTCGTTCTTTTGTTGTCAAGAAATTCTGGTCGTTGTTCTTGTTGTTGAGTCCGTGTTCAAAAGAGAGAAAAGAAAAAGAAAAACACAAACAAAATCTGTTCGCATCACTTGTCAAAAAAAAAAAAATTCTGTCCGCTAGTTCTTGTTCTTGGTCGCGTCAAATTTCTGGTCAGTCGCATGTATTGTTGCTAGTTCTAATCTGCCCAGATTTTGTACTTGTATTGCAACCATTCTGCCCAGCCATTGGTCTTAGCCGAATCTGCAAAAAAAAAAAAAAAAAAGGAAACCTGTCCGTATAGCTCTTGTCAAAGTTTTCAACTCAATCTGGCCGCAACTTGCTTGTTGTGTTGCGTCGTTAGTTGCTTGCAATTTGGCAGCACCTGTGTCCTTTTGTTGCGTCAAAACTGTTGGGCTATTGTATCTTCTAGTTGTTCAGGCATAATCTGTCCGTGTGTGTGGTTAGCTTGTTATCCCAAAATTCAGTTTGTCATTGTGTCTCCGCGGGTCACGAATCTGTCCGCGGCCTAGCTCCTCATTGGCGTCAATTTCTGTCCCCGTTGTGGGCTGAAATTTCTGGTCGTGTCCTGGTGTCTTGTGTCCGTAGTCACTGCCCAAAGTAGTTGTACCGTGATCAGCAAAAAAACAAAAAAAAAAGAGACTTTGCGGCAGCTAGGGTTTCTTTCCCTTCTTGTCACATCTTGCGTTTGTAGCAACCTGTCCAGAAAGTTGTTCCCCGCTATTTGCTATAGTTTGTCTCATTTGTGGTCTGAAATCTGGTGTGTTGTTGTGTTGTTCGAGTCTTGTAAACAACCCAGCAAAAGTCAAAAAAAAAAAAAGAGAAAAAAAAAGGAGTAGAGGGTCACATACCTTATTGTTCGGGAATCGTGGCTGGAATTGTCTTGTTGGGGGCTGCCGACCCAGTTTTGCTATTAAACCTTGATTATTTGTGATTAGTTCTTGCAATCTTGGGCAACAAAACCTAACTTGGGTAGTTCTTGAGCTTCTTGATCAAAAATCTTGAAGTTCTTGGGCAACCGAGACTGATTTGGGCAACTCTTGACTGAGGGAAGGGGATTTCTCTTTCTTGGCCATCTTGAATATTGATCCAAACTAGAGGAGTCCTTGGGACTGACATTACGTACTTGGAAACATTAGTTTGAGCCAAAAAAAAACAAAGAAACAAAAAAAAGGGAAAGATCCGGCTCTTAAGGTTTCCTACTTGGGAAAACCAAGTCCCACCTTTGACTCCAACTAATCCTACCTTTGTTGGGATTAATAGCTGCCAAGAACTTTGGCCAAGGCCCAAGCTTCCCTCCAACGGACCTCCACTGCCCATATAATCACCAATTCAGTCTCCCGGTCGGCCAAACACCAAGCCACTTCCCAAAGCCTTGACCGACATAAACAGCCCCACATACTAACCAATTCAGTTTTTCCAAAACACCGCCGGCCATCACACCCAATCATTTCCAAAGCCTTCACCGACTCAACAGTCCACTTTATATAAAATCCAGCCTTCCATCAACCACCCTCCACTGCCCACATATAACCAATTCAAATAAACAATTCAGTTTCCCAAATTCTGTCTCACATTCGGCCACCATACCAAAACCATTTCCCAATGTCTTGACCGACCTCCACTGCCATATAATCACCAATTCAGTCTTCCATTCGGCCAAACACCAACTCATTTCCCAAGCCTTGACCGACCTTCACCACCCACAATTCAATAACCCATTCAGTCTTTCAGATTATGTTTCACATTCGGCCGCACCCACCGCCCATAAATCAACAATTCAGTTTCCCAAATTCTAACTCACATTCGGCCAGCACACCAAAATCATTTCCCAAATGTCTTGACCGACCACCACCGCCCATATACTAACCAAAAAAAAAAAACACTGACCAAAAGGGTGCAAACAGCAACCTAACACATTCCAAAAATTGGGTCATCGGGTAGAGTTCTTTCTAGGAATTCCAAAATTTCAGCTTGTGAGTTTTGGGTATTATCTAGTGTCAATCATCTTGGGCTGCTCACCTACATTATTTAGGTCATAAAACAGTATCTCAAGTGTGTCCAAAGTATCTTTGCTCGTTGGTTACTCTTGTGCGAAGCTTGGTGGACAATTCTTGGACCTTGTGCGGCATTGCTCAAGTTACTCAATCCGGCAACGTAAGCGTAATGGTAAGACCATTAGAGTGTCATCAGCTTGAGTGATACACGAGAGTAGAGTGTACATGCGTGAGCTTGTGGGAGGAAAATTCCTTTGCTCTACTAACCGTTTTGCAGGTCACATAGTCATGCCCACTAGAGTTGCATCTTGCTCATACAATCAAGAATTCGTGGAGACTGAACCTTTCAAGAGGAGAGGTCCCAAGCGAAGTACCATGCAATCCAGTTCACAATGTGGGTATCATTCACTCCGGGAGGAGATGCAACGCCACCGTGCTTTGTGTGTATACGAAAGGTATAAACAAGATTGTGATGAGTATGAGAAGGAGCAAAGCAGCTTGCGTAGAGCATCTAAATCAAGGTCAACTTCAAGCAAACAAGGTTCATCTAAGAAGCATCTTGACAATCAAGACGAGGAGCTCGAGAATTTTCGAATTGAGTCAAAGCTTCGTGAAGCAAAGGATGAATTCCGAAGTCAAACTAAAGCATGGGTTGATTCTATGATGGAAATACTTAGCCAAGTATGGGATTCCCACTTTGAGCAACTTAATCATGTGTCGACCGATGGTAACAAAGGAAATATTCATCCTAGTCCCTCGTCGATTGAAGAGCCCTCTATGAATGAGATGCAGCTAAGCCATGAACATAATCCGAACTCAAGTGCAATGAATGGACAATGGTCCGAGACAAATGGAGTGGGAAAAGGCAAGAATAGTTTGGCCTTATTGATGAGTAAAGAGGAGGAGTTGGCCATGTTCGTAAAAGTTGAAAGTGTGGACGTTTTGTTTGCTAACACAAGCTAACATGTGTTTTGTTTAGTACCTCTTCTTTTGTGCAGATCAAACAAAGTCAAGTAGAGTTGGTCATGGCATGTTCCATTCCCACGTCACTTGGACACTTTGCGAGTTTCCATGGAGTTTGTCTTCTAGGAGCTAAATCTCTTTGGTCTCAATTCATGGAACCATGTCAACTCAAACCTGTCCACACCATTGGAGGATTGATTCGAGCTCGTCTTAAAAGGGAAATTTCAGATTCTACTTCTTGTTCTCTACCTATGGTTCATTCCTCACCTTTGCCTTATTTTGAGCATGATACTAGCACTAACTCTTGTCGCTCTCATGTAGGTGTTAAAGAGAAGTGTAAAGGACTAGCACTGGCATCTCAAGTTGAATCAATTGGTAGAAAGAATATTGAAGTGTCAAAGGGAGTTTTCTCATTTCCATCTTGTTCTACACCTTCTTACCATCTAGTTAATAATGTACCATTAGTTCTTTACCCGATTTCCGAATTGCTTCAAGTTGAAGGTTATTTTGTTTTTATAGGTTGTAACGCTGTCCAAAATTTTCCAACTATGGTTAAGGACTTGCAACCCGATTTCGTGCTTATTCCTGCTGAAAGTGGAGCACGTTCGTGCTTCTTCACATGTCCAAAAGCTGGTCACCACGAGCTTACTTCACCAACTCCAACTTGCACAAATTCATATGATTCGTATGGAGTGCGTTTCACTTCATTGCTGCCACTTTTGTCGGGTGATACCCACAAATGTGTCAATAAAGATCCGAACGTTGGTCTTACATCACTGGTTCGTACTTCTAGGGAAGTGCAACCTGATTGGTTCAATGTTTCACCTCCAAATAGGCAAGTTGTGCCAAATCAGCAACAACCAGGGACGAGTCATACCACCTTGAAAAACCCGATTTGGAATTTCTCTTGCTCCCATGAGCATCATTCTGAAGATCCTTATTTTGTGCATGAGAATGGTGACACTATACCAATGCATGGCCGAAGGATGATTAGAGCGCGCTGGATTGCTACCTGGAAGTTTCGCGAGCCTTACACAGGCTCTTTCCTATCTTGGCGCATGTCCTTGTTTGAGAGCCTAATGAAGCTGACCAAACGCCATTTAACGTGGCTCGTGACCTTTCATTTGTTCCCAACGTGGCTGACTTCCAAACGCACTATCGATTTGAGTTGTCATACTACTAACTCTTGTTAGTATCTTCCATCCCCATCTAGATTTGAGGACAAATCCTTCTTAAGAGGAGGGGACTGATGTGTGCACGGACCTTGGTCCACCAATGACCCAGTTCAACTACCATTGGGCCCAGTCACATGTGCACGGGCTAAGCAATTCAAGGAACGTTCAAGACCAACATGGAGTTCACTAAGATATTGAGGGCTTGGAGAGAGACAATCGAGTCATTTACACCATGATCCAAGTACACGAAGAGTCAAGCGGGCCACCAAGAGAATAAGGCCTTAGGCCCCATCAATTAGTTAGCAATTAGTTAATGATTAAGTAAGAGCATGGGCCGACCCATCTTGTTCCAAAAACATGGGCCGACTTTTTCCTTTTCCTAGCCTTTAGGGTTTTAGTCACTTTAGCCTATAAATAGGCTTGCTTTGTAAGGTTTAAGGGTAGATGTTTTATCAATAAAATTGTTATTTTCGATTCTTCTTCTTGAGAGAGAATTCGAGCCTTTACTTGCTTTGGCAAGGGTTTTGAGCAGTCTTGCGTCTCGTCCTAGATTGTTCTACCGACCTATCCCGTGGAGTATCCACCTTCATTGGAGTTGTCGTCCTACCGTCTTGAATCAAATCGTGTCGTCCGTTTGGTTCTAGATCCCGCAATTCCAAGCGTTGGATATCCTTGCTAGATCCTTGGGCAAACGTGCTACGTGTCTCGAAACGTGTTGATCGAGGAACGTATCATAAGTGCTCGTTCGAGCATAAGTTATGAATTATGAATATTATAGGCTTTAAATCTTTCTCATGGTATCTGAGGACCATAAATAAGTATGTCGGGTAGGAATTTCGATTGTAGATGGTTTACTCTTGGGACTGGCCAGCTCGAGATGTGAATTGTCTTATTTCAGATTCTCATGCCCGTGTACTTCAAAGTTGAGGTCATGGTAAGTGCTTAAGACTTGTATTTCGGGAACATGAACAGGTTTTGTCCGACTGTAATGAGTATAAGAAGTAATGGACATCTCGCTTGGATAGTAAGTGACGTGAGAAACCGGACGGGGTTATTTAATTGAGACTGGGACGACTTCACCTTCTCTTTTTGATTTACCCGTATATTGTTACTACATGACGTTAGTATACGTGTGTGTACATGGTTATCTGTCCAATTTGATATGTATTTGTGTAATTGATTATCTGCCTCATTGATATGGCGTGTTATGTGCGCATATGTTTATTTTGTATTTGGAATGCTAGAATTTGTTACTTTGGTCAATTTATTGTGTTTATTTACTAAATTACCTTTTGGGGGAAAAGGAAAGAAAAGAGAGAGGGAAAAACATATATATGGACGGGAGACGTAGTCGTGGACGTGGACATGGTCGTGGAAATAAACGAGCTCAAGAGCCAAGAGAGGAAAGGGAAACTACAGCTGCACAAGAGCAAGGACCGAGGGTTGAAGCCGGGGACCAAATGACGACGGCAATGCAACAAATGACAAATATCTTAGCAAGGTTGGTGGACCAACAAGGTCAAATACTTGTGAATCAACCTCTGAACCCTGAAATAGGAGAAGATCGGGCTCTTGAGAGGTTTCAGAAGTTTGCTCCTCCGAAATTCCTTGGAGGGTCTGATCCGGATGTAACCGAACAGTGGCTGGAGGCCATGATCAACATCTTTGCAGCTTTGAACTATACCGAACAAAGGCAAGTGAACTTTGCGGTATTTCAATTTGAAGGACCGGCCCGAGCATGGTGGAACGTGATTAAGGCAAAGTGGGAAAGGGAACAGACTGTATGGACATGGGCGAATTTCATAAGGGAATTTAACGAGAAGCACCTCCCTCCTTTAGTCAAAGAAATGAGAGAGGAGGAGTTTATTGGGTTACGCCAGGGAACGCTAAGTGTGGCCGAATATGAAACGAAATATACAAGACTATCGAAGTTTGTTTCTGAATTGGTGGCCACAGAACGACGAAGAGTAAGACGGTTTATACAGGGATTAAATTTGAAATCCAAGAAGCATTAGCGGCGGTACAAGTGAACACGTTTACGGAGGCCCTTGAGAAAGCTCAAAGAATCGAGACTGCAAAGGCACAGATAAAAGCCTCCCAGACCCGGAAAAGGGGTACATCGGGCAGTGTAGTGGAGGAATTAAGTGAAACAATAACACCTCGTAAAGTGCAGAAAGTGAACCCATTACTCCGCCCACCATGGACATTAGGGGCGATAGATGAAAGGTTTTCAAGAAAGCCAAATCGGACCTGGGAAAAGTTTTCAAGAAAGCCAAAAGATGGCTTCTCATGTGATCTGTGGATACTGTGGAAAGGCAAATCATGCTGAAAGCAATTGTTGGAGAAAAGGACGGAAATGCTTAATCTGCGGAAGTGACGATCATCAAGTTAGCAACTGTCCGAGGAGACAGTCACGTGAAAACAATACTCCGCAACTGGATGGAGCTAAATCACAAGTGAATGAAAGAGGGAAACGAACTAGTGTACCGGCAAAGGTTTATGCTTTAGACAACCGACAAGTTCTGGACTCGTCTGAGGCAACTGAAGGTAAAATTTCGAGGACGAAATTCTCTTAAGGGGGAGAGAGTGTGAGAACTTGCAAATTCCTTACATATTTCTTGAAAATTTCCTGTTATTTGAAAATTATTTGGAAATTATTATTCCATACCATATTGCTACTTAATCACCCTAGAAAAAGTGCCAATGATCATAGAAAATTAGGGTTTTCCTTTCCGATTTCAATTCGAAGTGAAATAGGGTATTTCGTGTATCCGTCGTGTAATTATCCGGTACGGAGCGAGGATCAAATTTGGTGCTTAAGAGTGACTTTTGGATGAGGAAATATTATATGATTAGAAGTGATAATAATAAGTTAGTGATTAGAAGTTAAAAACCCAAGTATATGCGATTTAAGGACAAACGGCTTGGACCGACGGGTGTCGCGCGCTACCGATTGAACACACCACTTGATCCTTACTTTATTACCTTAATCTTCTTATTTTATTACAGCTAATTAACCCTCAAAATATCTCATACATCAGTCACAATTGTTGACTTTAAATACCAAGAGAGAGAAGGGAAAAAATGAATGGAATTGGTGGCGACAAGTGGCGGTATTTCATTGGATGGTTGACTAACTAATTTACACCATATTTATCACCAAAAACCAACCATTTCCTCCATTATTTCTGCATATCAGCCGTGAGTTGAGGGAGGAAAAACAAGAGAAAAGGAAATGGCTGAAAACAAGAAAAACTAAACCGATTAATCATTAGTTTGGAAGCTTGGGAAGCTTAAGGAGCTAAACTTTGCCAAGGGAAGTGAAGGATAACTCTTGAAAGCTTTTTTCTTGAGGTATAATGGCTGACTAATTTTTCTTTTCCCTTAACCATGTTTGAGTTGTGTAGTAGCATCTAATATTGCTTGTTATGCTTATATCAAGTGGATTTGGATGATTGGGGTTGATGAATAATTTCCTTCTCATATTTGTTGTATGAATGATATATGATGTATATAAGCATGTATAGGAGGTAGTAGGGGTGTTTCAAGTTCAATTTGTGAGGATTAGCAATTGATTGCAAGAATCCCAGATTTCTGGAAAATTTCAGTTCAGTTCTGCCCGGTTTTAGTACTCATAGTTAGAGGCCGAATTAGGCTTGGCCTAAAACATGAAAGTTGTAGATAATGGTATTTTATATGTGCCTACAAAATTTCAACTCAATCGGAGCAACGTAGCCTGTGAAAAGACCAAAATACCCTCACTGTTCTAGGTTACATTCCAGAGTTCCGCGTGGACAGTTTAGTCTATTCGGTTGTGTTTATTCACTATGATCCGTACTGATTTAGCCAATGAACAAAACATGAAAGTTTTAGTGTTCTGTCTTATCTTTTAAACGCCTCTAAGAACACCTTAATCGGACCTTGGTAACCTGAGATATAGCCATTTAAAGGTAGTGCGGTTAATTAGCCGACTAGTTGGATTTTGGTTCTGTAAATTGGGAATTTGACTAGGTTGCATTGGAAACTGGACTAAGTGATCTCATAAAAATTGTAGCCCTGTGTCTTAGCTTCGAAACGGCATAAGATTCATCCCAATCCGATAAGCGTAGCCTCGGATGTGTTCTTTCCACAACCACACGTCAAATCTGTCTTTTGCTAGATTGCATTTCCGCACTTGTTATTAGTTTAATTCTTGTTCTTATATTGTTTTGAGCCTATGGAACGGCTATTGACTTGAATCTATGATATGTATGACTTTGGGATTGGTTGAGGAAAAATAATGAAGCCATAAATGGCTGGAAAATAGGTAAACACAAAGGGCGTGCTGCCCAAATTTTCGCTTAAGAGCTAAGTTTCTATTTGAACTTATATATTTTCGATTGGCAAATCCTATGACTATTTTTCCATCTTAAAACATGATCCTTCTGCAATTGGAAACTCCAAATATTTACTCACTCTTACCCAAATAAAGAGGAGTGGTTTAGGGTTTTTCTTGGGTATTTTGTCCTCCCCTTGTCATGAATTTCATTAAGGCATTTAGTCTATAATATCTACTTGAATATGAGATGATTTTGAACCATATAAACGATTCCGAAAACAGTATTTCTTAGCCTATCTAGTTGGATTCCGACTTGTCGTTAGTTCAAGGATTTCCATTGGAAAATTTTATAACCCTTTTGAATTTGGTTTCTAGCTTGGATTGCGAAACCCTAATTATTTCCGACCACATATTCAAATACCCTCTTTTCACTTAAGAATCATCTTTATACGTCCTACGAGTAATTAGTCGGACTTCCTTTAATTTTACCTAGTTGATTTACAAGATAACTTGTAATATGTTCTCTTGCTTAATTTTAGGTTCATTGGTGATTGAGGAATTGGACGTTATTTTGCTTGTATAGGTGAGTGTTCCTTATTTGTTGTATTCTCCTTGACTTCATGACTTGTTGTTATTGTTTGATAATGTGTGAAGTGTTTCCAATAATTTCCAAAACGAATTTTCTAGGCGAGCGTGTACTTTATCGTGCTCGACCTAAATGAAACGTGAAATTTTCAACGATTTAATGATTGAAACGTTACTTGTGCATGAATGTAAGCCTTTTGGGTTGAACTGGCCACTGCCCCTTGTTACCGGTCGACTCGAGCCAGAAGCGGACTCGGTCGGGCGATTTGGTGACCTGGGTGAACGTTTTGGTATACTCGAGTATTACCTTGAAGTCTGGTGGAGCCTGGCCAATGTCCGGGAAGGGGGTGAATGAAATGAATGAACGAATGAATGAACGAGGGGTTTTATTGACAAAAATGCATTTTCAAATGATTGAAGGTGTAAGGGAATGAAAGGAGAATGAATGAATGAACGAATGAAGGAATGGCTCCTTGAGAGCACGTATCCTTTTAATGAATGTGTTTATCGCTTTGTATTGTAAATGTTTTCTTGAATTATGGGTTAATGTATTGGGTTTATTACTTGTATATGTGTTCGGAACCTCACTGAGCTTTCAAGCTCATCCCTTTAGTTTTGTTTTCCTTAACAGGGGACGGAGCCAGTTTAGTTCTGTTGTAATGGTTCTCGCCCTAGTGCTTGGCACGGGCTGGACGTATGAAGGATTGAGAACCTTTGTATATTCGATGGTTATACTCTCTTTTGGGATGGCAATGTATATATAAGTTCCGCTTTAAGTTTTGGATAGTTGCCTATTTATTCTTGTGATTTTATTCCGATTTTAATTGTGAACTGAAGTGATCGACTGAGTCCTGACGAGAGTTGGGCAGGTGACCCGCCGAACCTTGGGGTACGCCCTAGGAGGAGGTGGGGCCGTCACACTATCAATCCAAGACCAACCCATGATTATAATATAAAATCAGAAAATCCCCTAATAAATCATAAATTCACCATAAACTCCTTCAACCCATGAAATCTTCCACAAAACAACATATTTAACCACTACGAAGCACAATATACCATTATTAGAACAAAAAGGGAATTTTCTTAGGAACTCACCTTATAACTCAAGAAAGATAGCACCTTAAAACTTCCCTTTCAAAAATCACTCCGTCAAAAGATTTAAACCTCCTTAGTATACCCTTGTATGGAGTAGTTTGAAAATCCAATGGTGAAATCTCAAGATTCGAGCAAAAATTGAAACTAGGAAATGAAGAGATCTCTTTCTTCTTTCTATGATGCACGGCTGAGCAAGGGAAGAAATGAAGATATTTCGGGGCCAAAAGCAATATAAGAAGGAAAGGAAACAGGCGATCAAAGTTGGTGGCTGCCTGTGCCACGTCATAATCCGGTCGGAATCTGGCCGGATTCAAGGCAGAGGAGAAATCAATTTTTTTTTCAAAACCCTTCAACAATCCGGCCAAGAACTGGCTGGATTTGGGCCCGATTTGGTCCTTCCTCTTCTCGCAAAATTTTTTTCTTCTTTTCCTAGTTCAAATGCCGTATTCATCCACTCTTCCAACTCATAGACATATATTGATACGGTCCTCGATCAACACGTTTCGAGACACGTAGCATGCTTGTCCAAGGATCTAGTGAGGTTATCCAACGCTTGGATTGCGGGACCTAAAACCAACACGGACGACACGAGTTGATTGAAGGTGGTAGAACGACGACTCCAATCGAGGTGGGTACTCAAGTGGATAGGTCGGCAGAACAATCACGGACAATCGCGAGATTGCTCAAGAGCCCTTGCCATTGCAAGTAATGGAATTGTACTCTCAAATGTAAGAGAAACAAAACAATGTTTATTATCATAAAATGGCTACCTTAATGCTTACAAAGCAAGCCTTTATATAGGCAAAACTAATGAAACCCTAATATCGAAAAGCTAGATGGTTGGCCACTCCTTGAACAAGGTGGGCCGATCCATGGACTCAATAAAAAAGGGCCTGGTGGTTCGGCTATCCTTAGACAAAGGTGGACCGAATCCATGGCTAACAAAAAGGACTAATCTAAACTTAGGACTCCTACACTAAGGCCTAATAGGCCATGGCCCACTTGGCTCTTCACGAGCTCTTTTCACGGGCTTGATCATCGTGTAGACAATTGGGTTATCACCTTCCAAACCTGCAATGTCTCGATAAACTCCTTCTTAGCCTTGAACATTCCGCATAAGGCTAGGAGTGATTCCTTGAATTGCTTAGCCCGTGCACGTGTGACTGGCCCCAATGGTACTCGAACTGGGTCATTGCGTGGGCCAAAATCCGTGCACACATCAGTCCCCTCCTCTTGAGAAGGATTTGTCCTCAAATCTAGATGGGGATGAAAGATACTAACAAGAGTTAGTAGTATGACAACTCAAATCGACAGTGCGTTTGGAGGTCAGTCACGTTGGGAACAAATGAGAGGTCACGAGCCAAGCTAAATGCCGTTTGGTCAGCTTCATGAGACTCTCAAACAAGGACATGCTCCAAGATAGGAAAGAGCTTGTGTAAGGCTCGCGAAACTTCCAGGTAGCAATCCAAAGCTCTCTAATCAACCTTCGGCCATGGATTGTCATATTGTCACCTGACATATGTGGCAGCAATGAAGTGAAACGCACTCCATATGAATCGCATGAATTTGCGCAAGTTGGAGTTGGTGAAGTAAGCTCGTGGTGACCAGCTTTTGGACATGTGAAGAAGCATGAACGTGCACCACTTTCTGCAGGAATAAGCACAAAATCGGGTTGCAAGTCTTTAACCATAGTTGGAAAATCGTGGACAGCGTTACAACCTATGAAAACAAAATAACTTTCAACTTGAAACAATTCAGAAATCGGGTAAAGGACTAATGGGACATTATCAGCTAGATGGTAAGAAGGTGTAGAACAAGATTTAAATGAGAAAACTCCCTTTGACACTTCGATATTCCTTCCACCAATTGATTCAACTTGAGATTCCAGTGCTAGTCCTTTACACTTCTCATCAACACCTACATAAGAGCAATAAGGGTTAGGGCTGGTAACATGCTCAAAATATGGCAAAAATGATGAATGAACCACAGGTAGAGAATAAGCAGTAGAATATAGGATTTCCCTTTTAAGATGAGCTCAAATGACTCCTCCAATGGCGCAGACAGGTTTGAATAGACATTGTTCCATGAATTGATACCAAAGAAATTTAGTTCCTAGAAGACAAACTCCATGGAAACTCACAAAGTGTCCAAGTGACTTGGGAATGGAACATGCCATGACCAAATCTATTTGATTTTGTTTAATCTGCACAAAAGAAATGGTACTAAACAAAACACATGTTAGCTTGTTAGCAAACAAAACGTCCACACTTTTAACTTTTGCGAACATGGCCAACTCCTCCTCTTTACTCATCAATAAGGCCAAATTATTCTTGCCTTTTCCCACTTCATTTTGCTTGGACATTTGTTCATTCATTGCACTTGAGTTCGGATTTTCATTATCTAGCTCATGTGCATGGCTCAGCTGCTGCTCATTCATATAGGGCTCTTCAATCGACGAGGGACTAGACTGAATTTTTCCCTTATCACCACCAATTGTGATACGAACGTCGCCAACCTTGTGACGAAACCCGTAAAAGATTAGCTTCAGGATCGACAAGAGGACACCAAGTTTGAAGCGGATGACCTCAACCCGTTAATCACGTGGTTAACGAACCTTGGTATAATGGTAGAAGACGCTACAACCTAGTGCGATTCTAGATTGATAAGTCACGAACACCTAGAGAAATTCTAAGGTATTCAAGAAGCCTTGGAGAAACCAAGAAAACTCTCAAAATCTGATTTATTGATTGAATGCCTAAACCATTGGAAGTGTGGGCTATTTATAGCCTTACATAGAGATGAACAACTAAATGTGGAACTAGTCTAGAGTTGTGGTCTTGACTAAGACTAACAATTATAGGCTTGACCAAACCTTATGAGGTCATCCCTTAGGTAAACAACCTTATGAGGTCATCGCTTAGGTAAATGACCTTATGAGGTCATCGCTTAGGTAAATAAAGCAAGGCTATGGACCATTAAACCCTTATTACAATGACTTAACTAAAACAGCAAATGTGACTAGAGAAGGGTCACACATGGTTCTCTTTGACGTGCACTACATGGATGACTTTCATTCCTTCATGCTCAAGCCCCTCAATGACCTTGGGGACAATTTCTTGGCCTTGTATCTCATGAACAAGTCCTTGGAGTTCCTCCCTCATCTTCTTAGCTCGTGCTCGAGTTATGGGTCCTAGGGGAACTCGAATAGTTCGCAATGGTGTCTCTTGGTTCGTATCATCCCCCTCCTCTTCAAAAGGATTTGTCCTCAAATCAGCTTCATCGTCTGCAAGAAAAGGAGATAGATCAGAGACATTGAATGTAGCGCTCACATTGTACTCACCGGGTAGGTCCAGTTTGTAAGCATTGTCATTGATGCGCTTGATGACTTGGAACGGCCCATCTCCTCGGGGAAGTAATTTATTGCGCCTTTGGACTGGGAACCTTTCCTTGCGTAGATGTAACCACACCCAGTCACCAGGTTCAAACACAACGCGTTGGCGTCCCTTGTTAACCCGTTGAGCAACTTGGTCCATCCTTCGCTCAATGTTTAGGCGTACCTGCTCGTGTAATTTCTTGACAAAATCTGCTCGTTTAGCACCATCCATGTTAATGTGCTCAGAAGAAGGTAAAGGTGATAAGTCTAGTGGTGTTAAAGGGTTAAAACCATAGACTATTTCAAATGGTGAAAAATGAGTAGAACTATGCACCGTGCGATTGTATGCAAACTCAACATGGGGTAAACACTCTTCCCAAGTTCTAATGTTTTTTCTAATGATGGCACGCAAGAGTGTAGATAGTGTACGATTGACAACCTCAGTTTGGCCATCAGTTTGTGGGTGACTAGTAGTAGAAAATAGCAATTTGGTACCCAATTTTCCCCACAAAGTTTTCCAAAAGTAACTCAAAAATTTGACATCCCTATCAGAGACAATTGTCCTAGGCATGCCATGCAATCTAATGATTTCTTTGAAAAACAAATCAGCAATGTGCGATGCATCATCTGTTTTGTGACATGGTATAAAATGTGCCATTTTTGAAAATCTGTCAACAATAACAAAGATGCTATCATTTCCCCTCTTTGACCTAGGCAACCCTAAAACAAAATCCATGGAAATGTCGGTCCAAGGTTCCTTAGGTACAGGTAAAGGACTATAAAGGCCATAGGGTTGAAGTTTAGACTTAGATTTGTGGCAAGTAATGCATTTAGCCACCATTCGCTCCACATCTCGTTTCATCCTTGGCCAATGGAAGTGCTCTTGAAGGATAGCTAAGGTTTTAGCCACGCCAAAGTGTCCCATCAAGCCACCTCCGTGTGCTTCCCTAACTAGTAAAGAGCGAATAGAGCAATTAGGTATGCATAGTCGATTGAGGTAGAAAAGAAATCCATCAAGGATGTAGAATTTACCTTGAGTTGCTGAACCACAAGAATCATAAATACCTGAGAAATCTGGGTCATTGGTGTATAACTCTTTAACTAATTCAAATCCTAACAACCTTGCATCAAGTTGAGTGAGCAAAGAGTACCGACGTGATAATGCATCAGCAACAACATTAGTTTTCCCCACTTTGTACTTAACCACATAAGGGAAGGTTTCAATAAATGCAATCCACATAACATGACGCTTATTCAACTTGTGTTGTGACTTAATGTGCTTAAGCGACTCATGATCAGTGTGTATGACAAATTCCCTTGGTCTCAAGTAATGTTGCCAAGTTTCTAAAGCACGGATTAAGGAGTACAACTCCTTATCATAAGTGGAATAGTTCAAAGCTGCTCCATTGAGTTTTTCACTAAAGTATGCAATTGGTTTGCCCTCTTGCATTAGGACAGCTCCAATACCCACCCCAGATGCATCACACTCTATTTCAAACATCTTGTCAAAGCATGGTAATGCAAGTAGTGGTGCATGTGTGAGTTGATGTTTAAGCATTTGGAAAGCACGTACTTGAGCATCTCTCCACACAAATGGCTCATTTTTCTTAATTACAGCAGTTACAGGTGCAGCAATGGTACTAAAATCTTTAACAAATCGTCTATAAAAACTAGCAAGACCATGGAAGCTACGTACCTCACCCACCGTGCTTGGAGTAGGCCATTCTCGAATTGCTTTAACCTTCTCCTCGTCCACTTTGATTCCCTATTTACTCACAACAAAGCCTAGGAAGACAAGTTGATCAGTACAAAAGGAGCACTTCTTAAGGTTAGCATAGAGCTTTTCCCTTCGAAGTACATTAAGAACAAGCTTCACATGTTCAACATGCTCATCGAATGTAACTCCCTTGTCGAATTGCCATGGTCTCCCCAATAGTATGTGACATGCTTGCATAGGGACCACGTCGCATAACACCACGTCCTCATACTTTCCAATTCGGAAAGGTACTTGGACTTGCTTGGTCACACGAACATCCCCACTATCGTTCAACCATTGCAAACGATAAGGTGTTGGATGTCGTAGAGTGGGTAGTGCTAGTTTCTCCACCATCAAGGCACTAGCGACGTTAGCACAACTACCTCCATCTATGATCAAACTACATACCTTGCCTTTGATATAGCAACGGGTGTAGAAAATGTTCTCCCTTTGTGCATGGTCGGCAGCTTTCACTTGGGTTGCTAAGGCTCGTCTAACAACGAGTCCAACTCGTTCATCGACAGGCAATGCTTCCTCTTCTTCCTCAAGGGATGGCAACTCCTCCTTCTCATCTTCATCATCGGTGAGAAACTCACCATTGGGTAAGATGATCATAGTGCGTTGGTTCGGGCATTGGCTAGCAATATGCCCTCGGCCTTGGCATTTGAAGCATCTAGTATCTCAATTTCGCCCCATGCTCGACTCAATGGCAGTCTTTGGTGTTGCCTTAGACTCCCACTTAGTCATATCCGGCCTTGGTCTTGAAGGGATGGAATTACTCGGCCCTTTATCCTCTTTCTTTGGTGGTGTAGTTCGGAGATAAGAGGGTGAAAAGTTGGAGTAACTCCGAGTCGAACCCCTCCTCTTAATCCTCCTTTCAATCTTGATGGCCTTTTCCACCAAATCCCCAAGTTCCACATAGTGGTGTAACTCTACTTGGTCAGCGATTTCGGGCCTTAGTCCGTTCAAGAAGCGTGCCATTGTTGCTTCTCGATCCTCCATGATGTCTGCCCGTAGCATGAGTATTTCCATTTCCTTGTGATAGTCCTCGACACTTCGTGCTCCTTGGTTGAGGGTTTGAAGCTTTTGGTACAAGTCACGGTAGTAGTGACTTGGTACGAAACGCTTCCTCATTAGTCGTCTTAGCTCCGTCCAAGTGTGTATGGTAGGTTCACGACTCCTCCTTTGACTAGTGGAGAGTTGATCCCACCACACAACGGCGTAGTCGGTGAATTCGACCACGGCCAACTTGACCTTTTGCTCCTCCGAGTAAGTATTGCAATCGAAGACAAGTTCAATCCGCTTCTCCCACTCTAAGTAGGCATCGGGGTCTGATCGTCCTTGGAAAGGCGGGATTTTCATCTTTATGCCCGGAATGTGGTCATTTGAAGGCCTAGCATCACGCTTGGACCTACTTTGCTTATGCTCATAATTGTTGTCTGAGTTAGAGTCGCTAGACTCATCTGCATAAGCCTTTCCACGGCTGCCTTTGGAGCTTCCATGAGACAACTCTAAGCTGTCAATGCGTTGGCGCATCAGTTCAAGTTTTTGGTCCATCATGCGTCCCAATTCGCCTTTGATTGCTTCTGTGAAAAGTTTAAGATCAAAAGCTTGGGAGCTTGCTCCCCCCTCGTTAGCCATGGTAGGGTAAAAAAAATAATAATGGAAAGAAGCAAAGTTTATCTCGCACACTTCCTCACGTGTTTACTCTCGCTCTCGTGTTTGAACACTCTAATGAATTCACCAAGGTATTTTCAAGGCTCCTCAGTCAACTCCTCGAAGAAGTTAGAACTCCTTCTAGTGTGGATCGACTTACCAACCAGGGTCACAAGATTGTAGCACTTTGAACGAAAAAAAAAGAACAAAAGATGAAGGGACTAACCACGACTCAATGAATGACTCAAAGTTGAATTTTAAGGATCCTAGACAAAACTCTACCCAAAACTGGAATTTTGAGCTTCTGGTTGCTGCATTTCTGGTCAGTGTTTTGGTAGGTAAATGGACACTTAGAGGATTCAGAATGACACTTAAAACTGACCTAATGATGCACGAAAATTTTCAGAATTAATGATTGGACAGAAATCCCCAATGGTTGCAAAGATGGAATCTGAATGGAAGATGAATTTGTGTTGCGGTAGGATTGTTTTGGAAACCCAAGGCTGGCTTTTCTTCCTTAATCCTTTGGAAATGAGGATTAGTCTTCCTATTTACTGGTTCCCATGAATTCTAAGGTCAAGTTCAAGATTGGAATTGATTTGGTTGTTTTTGGGAACAAGGGTGGAAAATTTGACTTGAACAGGTTGGAAAATTTTGACTTCAATAGGTTGGAAAATTTGACTTGAATAGGCTGAATGTTCTTCTTCTTCCTTTGTTTTTGTTTTCTAATCAGCCAAGAAGAGTCAAATTTCGTGGCTAAAATGTTCTTAGTCAAGAAAGAAGATTATTGTGGTGAAAACAAGGATTTTGGTAGCTGGAATTTTGCAGCCTTGTTGTTTACCAAGATTTGATTCCCAAAACCCAGAAACTTCAAGATTCTTTCAAGAATTCAAGATGTTAATTTCCAGAATTCAAGAAACACAAAATTGAAGATGATTTCCTCCCCAAACAATCCAAGATTTCACGATTTGATCAAGACAGATTTTGGTTGTCTTCAAGAATCCCAACCAAAGTTCCAAGAACTTCAAGATTGTGGTTTTAAACAATCAGGAACTTCAAGAAACCCAAGTTTTGATCAAGACAGATTTCCAGGAATTTTTGTAAGGTTAGCCAGCTATATTTTTTTTTTGTATGTAAACAAGAACACAAGGTAATAACTAGATAGGACTCTAAAACCCTTGCTACAAACTGATTTTTTTTTTCCGGATGAACAGTAACCTCGAATGATCAAATAGAACAAAAGATTGGAATTGAATGGATATAACAGGATAGAAACAAGACTCAAACACAAACAAAGAATCAAGAATAAGACACAAAAAAAAAAAGGTTGGACCAAACAAGGCTAACCACAGCAATTAACAACAACTAGACACAAGTTTATGTCGTAACAAATCTGGAAAAATAACGCAAGAACACGAAGTAACAAATCTGGAAATTGCGGATAGCAACTTAGAACACGAAAACAGAATTTTCGACAACTTGACTCGAAAAGCAAATAAAAAAAAGGATATAACGTGATATCTCTTAATTAGCTCTGATTACCAACTGATACGAACGTCGCCAACCTTGTGACGAAACCCGTAAAAGATTAGCTTCAGGATCGACAAGAGGACACCAAGTTTGAAGCGGATGACCTCAACCCGTTAATCACGTGGTTAACGAACCTTGGTATAATGGTAGAAGACGCTACAACCTAGTGCGATTCTAGATTGATAAGTCACGATCACCTAGAGAAATTCTAAGGTATTCAAGAAGCCTTGGAGAAACCAAGAAAACTCTCAAAATCTGATTTATTGATTGAATGCCTAAACCATTGGAAGTGTGGGCTATTTATAGCCTTACATAGAGATGAACAACTAAATGTGGAACTAGTCTAGAGTTGTGGTCTTGACTAAGACTAACAATTATAGGCTTGACCAAACCTTATGAGGTCATCCCTTAGGTAAACAACCTTATGAGGTCATCGCTTAGGTAAATGACCTTATGAGGTCATCGCTTAGGTAAATAAAGCAAGGCTATGGACCATTAAACCCTTATTACAATGACTTAACTAAAACAGCAAATGTGACTAGAGAAGGGTCACACATGGTTCTCTTTGACGTGCACTACATGGATGACTTTCATTCCTTCATGCTCAAGCCCCTCAATGACCTTGGGGACAATTTCTTGGCCTTGTATCTCATGAGCAAGTCCTTGGAGTTCCTCCCTCATCTTCTTAGCTCGTGCTCGAGTTACGGGTCCTAGGGGAACTCGAATAGTTCGCAATGGTATCTCTTGGTTCGTATCAAATTGGCACATGGTTAAGTTGCTCCAAGTGTGAATCCAGCACTTGGCTAAGTCTTTCCATCATATCATCAATCAATGTTTTAGTCCGTCTTCGGAAATTATCCTTTGATTCACGAAGCTTTGCCTCAATTCGAGAGTTCTCAAACGCCTTGCCTTGATTGTCAAGGCACTTCGTAGATGAATCTTGTTTGCTTGAGGTTGACCTCGATTTAGATGTTTGGTGCAAACTTCTTTGCTCCTTCTCATACTCATCACAATCTCGTTTATACCTTTCATATACACATGAAGCACGGTAACGTTCTATCTCTTCCCGAAGTGAACGAAACTCACGTGGTGAATTAGATTCCATGGAACTAGAGTGCTTGGGAGTAGGCCTCCTGGGACCCCTCCTCTTGAGAGGCTCATTCTCCAAGAATTTTTGGTTGTATGGGTAAGAGGCAACTCCCCTAGGCATGATTATGAGACTTGCAAAAATGGTTAGCAAAGAAAAGGAATTTTCCTCCCACACACAAGCTCACGCATGTACACTCTACTCTCGTGTATCACTCATCCTCATGTGTATCACTCAAATAAACACTCTAAGGGACTTACCAAATACCTTTACCTGTTGGACCGAGTAATTGAGAAATGCCGCAAAAATCCAGTAATTGTCATCACACTTTCCACAAGAGTAATCAAGAGGTAAAGACACAAATGTGGATGGAAAGTGAGGTGAAATGGACGAATTTGGAGGGAAGGTAGTGGCAGACAGCAAGGGATGCACCAATGTAAACAAAAAGGTCAAGAAACCCTAGTTTCCTAAAAGATAGGAGTAGATTCCTAAAATATAGGAGTGGTTTCCTAAAACGTAGGAGAGAAAATAGGAGAGTAGCCTAGAAACAAGGTGTTATCCAAGTGTTTTACTTAGTTTTCTAAAGTGGTTTTTGGAAACAAGTTAAGTTTGGAAACTCTTTTAGGATCCCTTTCTTGAATAACTTTAGAAACTTCCAAATCCCTCTACAAGTGGACTAGCAAACTAGATTTGGTTTCCAATTCCTTTCCAACCAAAATTTCAGATTGGTTTTCCCCCAAAATCCTCTCACCAAGGTCAGTTGGGTCTCTTTAAAACCCTCTTCACAGCCGCACCTTTATGTACCAGCAATTCGGCCTCAAGAAGCAAGTAATTCGGTTGCTCCTTCCTTGCACATCACACTCCAATCAAACTCGGCTATGGGGTCCCAACAAGAAGAGGTAAGTGATCTCTCACAACTTCCCTTCCCACGGGCTGCCCAAGTCCCTCCCAAGAAATTTATTCCCAAACCAAGAAGGTCCTTCACCACCGCTAGAGAGTATAGGAAATTATTTGTTCGAAGGGAGGTTCAAGTTTTCGAGAAACATGGTCAAGAAATCCAAGATCCTTGAAGGGTGGTTCAAGTTATCAAGGCACAAAGTGACCAAGAATTGCAAGAAGAGGTTGGTCAGAATTTTTGAGTACCTTTCTTGGGTTTTAAATTTCTGTTTTGGGTAGAAATAAGATGTAACAAACTTGTTTGGCAATAAACTTCAACTCCCTCGCTTGGTTTCGTTTGTTTTCTTTCCACCCGTTGGCTTTCTTTCATTTCTGTTTTTTTTTTAACTCAAGAACAACAAGAAACCCGGCTGAAGTAGTAAAAATTCCAGCAATCTAGTCAGCCCTCCAATGTATCTTCAATCCTCCAAGAACTAGCAAGATATGTATCAAAGTTTCAAGAACTTCAAGGTAGTAACCAAGAACTTCAAGAAACAAAACCCTAGCCGCACAAGGCTAAACCCTAGCCGTCGCCCACTTGCTTTCTTGTAGCTTCGGCTTAGGCTGTCTACTTGGACAGAATTTGGGTGCAACAAGGATACAAGATGCGGTCAGATTGTCAATGGCAACAACAATACACGCATGGGCAGATTGGACGCAAAACAGGGAACTCTACTGACGAAGAAAACCCTAGCCGCCAAGGAAACCCTAGCAGTCACCTATTGGTTTTCTTGTTGCTTCGGCTTGGACTAACGACTCTGACAGATTTTGGACAAAACAAACAGCAATATTTCGGGCAGATTTGGTGACAACACATGACTCAAGACTACAAACAACTTGCGAACAGATTTTGGACAACAAGCTGCAACAATAACAACTACGGCAGATTTTTTTTTTTTTGAATAAAGCACAACAAGGGCGGACAGATTAGAGTAAGACTCAACGACAAGAACACAAACGACACAAACAGAATTTTTTTTGTGAGACAAGGCGGCAGAAACAAGGAAAACTAAGACAAAATAAGACAAAACAACGGATATAACGGAAGATACCTCAACCAAAGCTCTGAAGCCAACTGATACGGTCCTCGATCAATACGTTTCGAGACACGTAGCACGCTTGTCCAAGGATCTAGCGAGGTTATCCAACGCTTGGATTGCGGGACCTAAAACCAACACGGACGACACAAGTTGATTGAAGGTGGTAGAACGACGACTCCAATCAAGGTGGGTACTCAAGTGGATAGGTCGGTAGAACAATCAAGGATAATCGCGAGATTGCTCAAGAACCCTTGCCATTGCAAGTAATGGAATTGATACGTTCCTCGATCAACACGTTTCGAGACACGTAGTACGTTTGCCCAAGGATCTAGCGAGGTTGTCCAACGCTTGGGTTGCGGAACCTAGAATCAAACGGACGACACGATTTGATTTAGGTGGTAGACGACACTCCGATGAAGGTGAATACTCTAGGGGAATAGGTCGGATGAACAATCAAGGACAAGACGCAAGATTGCTCAATAACCCTTGCCAAAGCAAGTTAAAGGCTCGAATTCTCTAGAAAGAAAACGAAAGTACTAAGAATTTTATTCATAAAACTTGTGTCTTTAACCTTACAAAGCTAGCCTATTTATAGGCTAAAAGGTAACAAGCAAAACCCTAAAGAAACCCTAAGGGAAAGTCGGCCATCTTGCTCCCAGATGGGCCAGCCCATACCTTCTACTAAGCAACTAGTCCAACTAAAACAAATAACAATGACTAAGGCCCTACTTGGCTGACTCACCAAGAGGCCCACTTGATTCTTCATGGGCTTGGATCAAGGTGTAAGTTGCTTGATTGTCTTTTTCCAAGCCTTCAATATCTCTATGGGCTCCATGTTGATCTTGGACAACTCGAACAAGGGTATGGAGGGATTCTTTGAAGAGCTTGGCCCGTGCCCGTGTGACTGGGCCCAATGGGACTCGGACTGGGCTCTGGTCCACGCACACATCAGTCCCCTCCTCTTGTGAAGGATTTGTCTTCAAACCTGGATCCTCCTCGTCAAGAAACGGGCTTAGGTCCGCGACGTTGAAGGTTGCACTAACATTATACTCCCCAGGGAGCTCCAATTTGTATGCATTGTCGTTGACCCTTTGGAGCACTCGAAATGGTCCATCACCTCTTGGGGATAATTTGCTGTGACGTTGCTTGGGGAATCGCTCTTTCCTTAAGTGTAGCCATACCTAATCTCCAGGCTCGAAAATCATCTTGCGACGGTGCTTGTTGGCTTGCTGGATGTATTGCTGCGTACACTTCTCAATGTTCGCCCTCACGGCTTCATGTAACTTGCGCACAAATTCAGCTTTCTTTTTCCCGTCTAAGCTTGTGTGCTCAGAGGAAGGTAAAGGCACCAAATCAAGGGGGGTCAGGGGGTTGAAGCCATAAACAATCTCAAAGGGAGAATATTGTGTTGCACTATGCACAGTGCGATTGTAGGCAAATTCAACATGAGGTAAGCACTCCTCCCAAGACTTAAGATTCTTTTTAATCAATGCCCGAAGTAAAGTGCCAAATGTGCGATTGACAACCTCAGTTTGTCCATCACTTAGTGGATGACTAGTGGTGGAGAATAATAACCTAGTGCCCAGTTTGGACCACAAAGTCTTCCAAAAGTAACTCAGGAACTTCACATCTCTGTCACTAACAATAGTCCTAGGCATGCCATGCAAACGGATAATCTCTTTAAAGAATAAATGAGCGATATGAGATGCATCGTCAGTTTTGTGACAAGGGATAAAATGAGCCATCTTAGAAAATCTATCAACCACCACAAATATGGAATCATTACCCCTTGGCGATCTAGGCAAACCCAGTACAAAGTCCATAGACAAGTCAACCCAGGGATGGTGAGGGATAGGTAATGGGGTATACAAGCCATATGGATTTGTCCTCGACTTTGCCTTGTGACAAGTAGCACACCTACCAACCATGCGTTCAACATCTCTACGCATATGGGGCCAGTAAAAGTGCTCTTGTAACATGGCCAGAGTCTTGGCAATGCCAAAGTGG
This sequence comes from Coffea canephora, assembly GCA_036785865.1. Classification (NCBI taxonomy): domain Eukaryota; kingdom Viridiplantae; phylum Streptophyta; class Magnoliopsida; order Gentianales; family Rubiaceae; genus Coffea; species Coffea canephora. Next base: position 41,902,035 of record CM071918.1, on the reverse strand, counting down.
CCCATGAGACCACCACTATGTGCCTCTCGAATCAAAAGATCACGAATGGAAGAGTTAGGCACACAGTTTATCTATATGGAATAGAAATCCATCATGCAAAAAGTACTTTCCATGCGGGTTCTTAACACAAGCAGTATAGATATTACCAAAGTCAAGTAGCTTGGCATCAAGACAGGAAAACAAGGAGTGTCTACGTGACAAGGCATCAGCTACCACATTTGTCTTGCCAGTCTTGTACTTAATCACATAAGAGAAGGTGTCAATGAAGCTTACTGTGACAGCCCCACCTTCCCCTAAGGCGAACCAAAGAGGTTAGCGGACTGCCTGCCCAGCTCTCGCCAGGACTAACGGTGCAGTATAAAGCGATCTATCACGTTTGAAACTTATAACGCGCGCAACAAGGCAAAAGAGCAAAATACCCCAAAATAAAAGAAACAAACTCCAGAGTCGGCCATGAATAGTAACCTACCCGTCCGAAACCCAACCAAGCATCGAAATACATATACCACATAACATTAGCCATTTACAAGCCACAACGGCAAGCCAGAACCATTCACTAAAGAAGTACACATTCGATTTGCCTATCAAAAGGAAATGAACCCGTTATACATTAGGGTTTCACTTCAAGAGCTATACAAAAGACATTTACAAGCTCAGTATGGCAATTGACTATCCAGTCCATTTTCAAAAGCAATTATATCCCTGTAAGGAAAACAAATAACACGGAATGAGCCAAAGCCCAGTGGTATACCACCCAATAAGCAATCAAAGTCATATAAGAATGAACCTTCATTTAAAGTGCACAAATAAGCAATGAAGCAAAACGGTAAAAGGATACGGTCGGCTCTCAAGAGCCCATTTCCACGCTTGCAATCTTGAACCAACCTCATTGACTCTCCGTCAATGTTAAAATACCAAACCGTAGACAACTCTTTACTTCCATTCCTTCCACCCAACATACCCCAACCGGGCCCGCACTCCATTTCAATAGCTTTTGGTAATACTCGAGTTTACCGGAACCAAGGGTCTCATTACCACAAGGTTCCCCAGTACAGTCCCCGTGGCATGATAATTTTCACGACCAAGCCCTCGCCGGCTCGATCCAATTAACTACCATACGGGGTTGAGCTCATAAATGCAGTAAAGCCATTGGATACTCGTCCAACGACACCAAATCAGTTTCCATGAATGGAATGCAGTATCTCATATATCCAGTGCAGTATTTCAGTAAAATACAATCAATAGCCATGAATAAAATCACAAGGGGTGAGGGCGATCAAGTACACCCTCACCTCAATCATTTCCAATAACCAAGTAAGCCTTCAAGGCATCAAATACACATAGCACAAAGCCACATTATAACAAGTAAGTGAGTAGTATACTCACCAAGCAAGTAAGTGGTATTTCATGTACCACGATCACCAAGCCGTCGTGCACTACCTTCACGCCCTAGAATCATGCAACACATACAATAAGACTCCATGCCGAGCCATAAACAACACCAATTCACAACCCCAATAGGGTTCTATAAACATATACAAGCATGATAGCAAACCAGAAATTAAGAAAGGGCTTTAACTTAAGCCTTGATAAGAAAACCAGTTTTGACGTCATAATGCGGTAATGGCACAACTCTCACTACAATTATCGGTTGGGGGTGTAAGACCCACCGTTTCGAAGCTATGGAACAGGGCTACAATAATGTAGAAGACCACTCAATCCAGTTCCTAGCTTAACTAGGTAGAAAATGCCAAATACTAACCCAGAATTCCTAAAACAGGTTCGCAAAACACAAAAAAACTCTAATCGGTATATCTCAGTCCATACAAGTCCAAATGCCGAAATTCCAAAGGCATAAGTTAGCTAAGTCATCCAACTACATTTCATCAGAAGACACCAACTTCAAAATCCAAACCAAAACCAGTCAAAATGGTCAAATACAAACTCAGTTTTCGCATTCTGATCAAAGCAGAACAGCTACAGTAATTTCGTCATAACTCACTCTACACTAATCCAAATACCCTGAAATTTTACAGGCACCTTATATACATTAATACCTACAACTTTCATGTTTTGAGCAAAGTCCAATTCAGCCTCTAACCCAGTGATCTAAAACCGGACAGAATTGGGGTTCAAGAACCCTAACTTTTCAAATTTCACACCAAATCCAAAATTGATTGCATTTAACCACAATTCACACTCACTAGAGTCATTTCCAACCATTACAATTCATCATACAATCCCCCAACATCAAGATCATATTAAACCAGAAAAAATCTTAATAAAATAAAAACTTCACCAAAACTCTTCAAATCAAGAAATAAATCACATTTTCACACACTCATGCCACTTCTAAGCATCATATAACCATCATTAAAGGTAGTAGGGTGTTTCAAGCTTCACTTACCAAGAAACAAGAGAGAGGAAGATGTGGAGCACCTTAGTCCTTCAAACAAAGTTCACCAAACAACTTGCTAGCACTAGAAGGAAAGTTTTTATGGAGTGAAATCTTGTTTATGGCCTTGATTGAGATGATTTGCTAGTAGAAACTTGAAGATTGAAGAAGTTTTCCTTCTTGCAAGAGTGAGAGAGAGAGCCGGCCAAACAAGAGAGAAAAATGGTGATTTTTTGGTGAATTTTGGATATTTAATCCCTTGGTCAAATAAGTCAAGACAATGAATAGTAATTCTTAAAAGTTCAACCAATAAGAAAATGACACGTGGCACCTTATTAAATGCATTCCTATCCTTCTTTTCTCTCTCACATCAATCACTTCACACACTCTACTTATCCCTTAACACCCGATAAATTTTACACAGTATCCGAAACTTAACCTTATTGGCCCGAATTTTTCCGAACTTTTCGCACTAGTGGGTCCCACGTCCACTATTTATTCTTAATTTTCTAAAATTTCACCAATGCTAGAAAAATCATCTTAAAACTATAATTGCTCATAAAATCCACTAAGAAAATATTTTTAAGCCAGAAAATGCAAAATTACGCAATTAAAGGGGAAATAAACCCTAGGAAAATATTAGGGTTTTTACGGGTTCTCACACTCTCCCCCCCTTAAAAGAATTTCGTTCTCGAAATTTCTCACCTTAATTCCCGAAAAGGTTTGGGTATTTCTTTCGCATTTCCTCTTCCATTTCCCAAGTAGCTTCCTCCACTCCGTGGTTTCTCCATAACACTTTCACTAGCGGAATCTTCTTGTTTCTGAGCTCTTTGGCTTTTCGATCGAGTACTTGGACTGGTTTCTCTTCATAAGCCAGTGATTCATCCACTTCGATATCCTCCGGTTGCAACACATGAGATGGGTCTGGATGATACTTCTTTAGCATCGAGACGTGAAAGACATCGTGGATTCGAGATAGACTGGATGGCAGTTCCAATCGATACGCGACCGCTCCAACCCTTTGAAGGATCTTGTAGGGTCCGACGTACCGCGGTTGAAGCTTTTTTCCTTTCCCCGTTGTAAGACTTCGTAAGGGTGTGATCTTAAGAAATACTTGATCTCCAACTTCAAATTCCAAATCCTTCCTTCGGTTATCCGCGTAGCTCTTTTGGCGACTCTGGGCGGTTTGAAGCCGTTGCTTTATCAACTTGACCTTCTCGTGAGCCTCTTCCATCCACGGAATAGTTGTCGGGTCTAGGGCTTTTTTTTCACCAACTTCGTCCCAGTAAATCGGTGAGCGGCACTTGCGTCCGTAGAGAGCTTCGTACGGAGCCATTTGAATTGACGAATGGAAGCTATTATTGTACGCAAACTCCACTAAGGTCATGTGCTGACCCCAATTGCCTCCGAAATCCAAGATGCACGTTCGCAGCATGTCCTCGAGAGTTTGAATTGTCCGTTCTGACTGGCCATCCGTCTGAGGATGATAAGTAGTGCTCAAGTTGAGTTTCGTCCCCAGGGTTTCTTGAAACTTCTGCCAAAATCGCGATACAAACCGTGGATCCCGATCAGAGACAATGCTCACAGGCACGCCGTGTAACCTTACAATTTCATCCATGTACAAGTGGGTCAATTTGTCCATTGAGTACTTCATGTTCACCGGCAAGAAATGGGCCGACTTGGTTAATCGATCAACGATCACCCAAACGGCATCGTGACCTCTTTGCGTCCTCGGTAAACCGGAAACGAAGTCCATGGTGATGTTTTCCCACTTCCACTCGGGTATCTTCAAGGGTTGTAACAGACCCGATGGTTTTTGATGCTCTGCCTTCACTTGTTGGCAAATGAGACATTTCTGCACATATTGAGCGATTTCCTTCTTCATATTGTCCCACCAATAAGTTCCCTTCAGGTCTTGATACATCTTGCTGCTCCCCGGATGGATTGTATACCTGGACCTATGAGCTTCCTCCAAAATCTCCATTTTCATCGACTCTTCCTTTGGTACCACCATTCGGTTCCGATATTTTAAAATACCCTCAGGACTCAAATTAAAGTCCGTAGTTTCTCCCTTATCCACTTTCTCTCTCCATTTCTGTACCATCAAATCTTCTTTTTGTGCCTCTTTAATACGTTCTAGTAGAGTGGATGTCACCCTTACATTGCTAAATATCACCTTATGACTCCCAAGACAGGGTTTCCACTCACACACGGATTCTAGCAAATTCCACTCCTTAATCATTAGTCCCGCTACTTGTACCTTACGACTCAAGGCATCTGCTACCACATTTGCCTTTCCCGGATGGTAATTGATCGTACAGTCGTAATCTTCCAGGAATTCCATCCACCTTCGTTGCCTCATGTTCAGTTCCTTCTGGGAAAAGAGGTACCTAAGACTCTTGTGATCCGAAAACACTTCGAAGGTCACCCCATATAGGTAATGCCTCCACTTTTTCAAAGCAAACACAACTGCAGCTAATTCTAGATCGTGAGTCGGGTAGTTCTGCTCGTGAAGCTTCAATTTCCTAGAGGCAAAAGCAATCACATTCCGGTTCTGCATCAAAACGCATCCCAATCCTTCTCGCGACGCGTCTACATATACTGCAAACCCGTCCACTCCATTTGGCAAGACCAGTACCGGAGCCATGGTCAATCTTCTCTTTAATTCCTGAAAACTTGTTTCGCATCGGCCGTTCCAAATAAACTGGCCATGCTTCTTTGTCAAGTCAGTTAAAGGTCCTGCCAGTTTGGAAAAATCCTTAATAAACCTTCGGTAATACCCAACTAGCCCTAGAAAGCTACGAATTTCCGTGGGGGTTTCTGGCCTCTTCCAATTTGTCACGGCCTCAACCTTCGCCGGGTCCACCGAAATACCTTCGTGGGAAATCACGTGCCCTAGAAACGCCACTTTCTCCAACCAAAACTCGCATTTACTGAACTTGGCGTATAGCTGATGTTCCCTCAATGTCTGCAACACCATTCTTAAATGCTCTTCATGCTCCTCGCGTGTCTTAGAGTAGACCAAAATGTCGTCAATAAACACCACGACAAATCGGTCCAGGTAGGGTTTAAAAACCCTATGCATTAAGTCCATGAAGGCGGCGGGAGCATTAGTCAGTCCAAAGGGCATAACGGCGAACTCGTAATGCCCGTATCTCGAGTTGAAAGCAGTTTTCGGAATGTCCTCCTTCCTAATCAACAACTGGTAGTATCCCTGTCGGAGGTCCAACTTCGAGAAGACCACTGCTCCTTGCAGCTGGTCAAATAACTCGTCTATGTGAGGCAGTGGATACTTGTTCTTGATCGTCACGTTGTTCAGCCCCCTATAGTCAATACACATCCTCAAAGTTCCATCCTTTTTCTTCACGAATAGGACCGGAGCTCCCCAAGGAGACTCACTCTCGTAGATGAATCCCCGCTCCAAAAGGTCTTGTAATTGCAACTTAAGCTCTTTAAGTTCTGCAGGCGCCATTCGGTAAGGGGTTTTGGAGATAGGTGCGGTTCCAGGTAAAAGATCTATTCGGAATTCTATCTCCCTTTCCGGAGGTAAGGCCACTAACTCATCAGGAAACACATCCGGAAATTCCCTCACTACGGCCACATTTTCCACTTTTAACTTATCCGTAGGGGTGTTAATTAAGAAGGCCAAAAATCCTTGCGCCCCTCTACTTATCAGTTTCCTAGCTCGAATGCCCGAAATGAGAGCAGATGAGGCTAACCTACCCCTTATATCTAACCTTAAGGTTGCCTCGCCAGGAATGCGAAATTCAACTATTTTCGTTTTACAATCCAGTTGGGCGTTATATTTGGCTAACCAGTCCATACCCAGAATCACGTCGTACCCCTTAATGGATAAACTAATCAAGTCCCCTAAAAACCTCCTTTCACCTACCCATACGTCGCAATCCCTATAAACCATACTAGTCACCAAACGTTGACTCCCCGTAGGTGTACTAACTTCTAAGTCATATGGTAAACTAGCAGGTTTTATATCGATGCCACACATGAAATCAGGGTTAACAAACGAATGAGTGGCACCAGGATCAATTAAAACTTTGGCAAAGCGGTGGAAAATAGGGATCGTACCTTCCACCACCTCGGAAGACTCTGGGATCTGGTGAGGCTCTAAGGAATATACCCTAGCCGGAACTTTTGGTTTGGATCCGTCTCCCTTGGCCGATCCAGTATTGGTTCTCGACGGTAGTTGGCTTCCCTTTCCGTCTTGTTTCAGGACCGGACATGTAGCCAACTGATGGTCCGCACTTCCACACCGCAGACATTTCCCCAGTTTCCTCCAGCAATTGTCCTCGGTGTGGTTTGTCTTTCCGCAGTGCCCACAGGGTCCACGAGGTGCCGAAGCCGAGCCACTCTGGGTGTTTCCCCTTTGCCCTCGCCCAGCTTGGCCGCCCCTGAACGGAGTCCCTCTGCCTGGTCCAGAATGACGACCACCTCCAGTTCCTCGTCCAAACTTGGAGGGAGTGCTCTTCTCACCTTGTTCAGACGTACTCCCAGGAAATCCACGCTTCTTAGCCTGGAAGTTTCGGACCTGAAGCCGTGCACTCTCAACTCGTTGGGCTTTTTCCATAGCCTCGCTAAAAGTAGTGATTTGAGCCGCCGCGAGGTCTTTCTGGATCTCAACGTTCAAGCCCTAAATAAAACGCCTCACCCGTCGTTGCTCGGTCATGATTAGTTCAGGCGCGAATTTGGACAGGCGGGTAAACTGGCTCTCGTACTCCGCCACCGTCTGAGCCCCTTGCCGGAGCCGGATAAACTCGTCCTCCTTCCTCTCCTGGACTAGAGGAGGGAAAAACTTGGCATTAAACTCTCGTATAAAGTTCACCCATGTCCTCGGTGTCTGCTCTCGCTCCCATTTCTGCCTAATTACGTTCCACCAGGAACGGGCAGCTCCTTCCAGTTGAAACACGGCAAAAGTGACCTGCCGTTCGTCCGGGTAGTGTAAAGCCGCGAATATATCAACCATCTTCTCCAGCCATTTCTCGGCGACGTCAGGGTCGGGTCCCCCAATAAACTTTGGTGGGGAAAACTTTTGAAAACGCTCAAGAGCTCTATCCTCGCTCTCAACGTGGTTACCAGGATTTTCGGGGTTAGGGTTTGGGTTTTGGCCCTGTTGTTGCACTACCTGTGCAAGTAGGTTGGTCATTTGCTGCATAGCAGCAGCTATTTGAACGTTGGGGTCTATCTGGGGTTCAGGATTTGGTCCAGTAGAAGCTTCCCCCGTTTCCCTAACTGGTGTGGGTTGCCTACCACGCCCACGTCCCCGTCCACTCCGTGTTCCTTCCATAAGGTATACTTGGTCTAGGCAAAAGTACTAAACCAAAGCAATAACAAAGCATATAAGTAACACTTAAGTTTTGCACAAAAACACATTTATACAGTCCAAGCATAAACACAATCACACATATATACATGCCAAACACATATATACAAGCAGTCAGTCAGGTACGGCCAAAACACGTACGTACACAAAAGATCCACCTGAGGATAGGCCTATCAAAAGAGATTTACACATAGCTAACTCTACATCCAAAACGGTTAGCTAAGGCACTATCCCTATCCCTATATACATACAAGAGCCACCACTAGCCAAAAGAAGCCTCTAAGATCAAGGCCTAATCAGTCGCCGGGGTCTGAGACCCAGGCGATGGGGTAGACTCCTCCCCAGCCTCGGCCCCAGCATACGAGGCCTCGTCACTAGACTCCTCGAGTCCGTCGTCGCATAGGTTAAGGATCGCCTCAGCACGACCCCTGACCTTACGAGCTCGCTTAGTCTCGCGCTCGCGTGCATCTCTCAACTGATCACATAGATCATCAACTCTTTCCTCGACCTCTTGCACGTCATATTCTAGCTCTTTAATACGCGAGGCTTGCTTCTCATTGGTCGCCTTAGCCTGAGTCACCTCAGCTTCCAACGCAGCAACCACAGCTTCAAGCTTAGTATTTTCCTTAGCAAACTCCTCGCGTTCCTTTGCCACCGACAAAACTAGTGTATTTGGGTAGGCAAAGTTGCTACGACACCCACACTGTCGAACGCGGCTGGCCGGGCTCCAACGGACCACGGCCCCCTTCTGCCTAAGTTGATACTTAATCGGCGGCAACGTGCTACGAGGACGATCTCCTGCCGGACGGTCACTCGGGTCACCACTGGCATCCATCCTATAGCAAAGGAATAAACAACATGAATAACCTTAAAAACCATAATCAATAAAACCCTCAAGTCGAGCACTTCTATTACACCCAGGCTAATTCAAACCTAGGCTCTGATACCACCTGTGACAGCCCCACCTTCCCCTAAGGCGAACCAAAGAGGTTAGCGGACTGCCTGCCCAGCTCTCGCCAGGACTAACGGTGCAGTATAAAGCGATCTATCACGTTTGAAACTTATAACGCGCGCAACAAGGCAAAAGAGCAAAATACCCCAAAATAAAAGAAACAAACTCCAGAGTCGGCCATGAATAGTAACCTACCCGTCCGAAACCCAACCAAGCATCGAAATACATATACCACATAACATTAGCCATTTACAAGCCACAACGGCAAGCCAGAACCATTCACTAAAGAAGTACACATTCGATTTGCCTATCAAAAGGAAATGAACCCGTTATACATTAGGGTTTCACTTCAAGAGCTATACAAAAGACATTTACAAGCTCAGTATGGCAATTGACTATCCAGTCCATTTTCAAAAGCAATTATATCCCTGTAAGGAAAACAAATAACACGGAATGAGCCAAAGCCCAGTGGTATACCACCCAATAAGCAATCAAAGTCATATAAGAATGAACCTTCATTTAAAGTGCACAAATAAGCAATGAAGCAAAACGGTAAAAGGATACGGTCGGCTCTCAAGAGCCCATTTCCACGCTTGCAATCTTGAACCAACCTCATTGACTCTCCGTCAATGTTAAAATACCAAACCGTAGACAACTCTTTACTTCCATTCCTTCCACCCAACATACCCCAACCGGGCCCGCACTCCATTTCAGTAGCTTTTGGTAATACTCGAGTTTACCGGAACCAAGGGTCACATTACCACAAGGTTCCCCAGTACAGTCCCCGTGGCATGATAATTTTCACGACCAAGCCCTCGCCGGCTCGATCCAATTAACTACCATACGGGGTTGAGCTCATAAATGCAGTAAAGCTATTGGATACTCGTCCAATGACACCAAATCAGTTTCCATGAATGGAATGCAGTATCTCATATATCCAGTGCAGTATTTCAGTAAAACACAATCAATAGCCATGAATAAAATCACAAGGGGTGAGGGCGATCAAGTACACCCTCACCTCAATCATTTCCAATAACCAAGTAAGCCTTCAAGGCATCAAATACACATAGCACAAAGCCACATTATAACAAGTAAGTGAGTAGTATACTCACCAAGCAAGTAAGTGGTATTTCATGTACCACGATCACCAAGCCGTCGTGCACTACCTTCACGCCCTAGAATCATGCAACACATACAATAAGACTCCATGCCGAGCCATAAACAACACCAATTCACAACCCCAATAGGGTTCTATAAACATATACAAGCATGATAGCAAACCAGAAATTAAGAAAGGGCTTTAACTTAAGCCTTGATAAGAAAACCGGTTTTGACGTCATAATGCGGTAATGGTACAACTCTCACTACAATTATCGGTTGGGGGTGTAAGACCCACCGTTTCGAAGCTATGGAACAGGACTACAATAATGTAGAAGACCACTCAATCCAGTTCCTAGCTTAACTAGGTAGAAAATGCCAAATACTAACCCAGAATTCCTAAAACAGGTTCGCAAAACACAAAAAAACTGTAATCGGTATATCTCAGTCCATACAAGTCCAAATGCCGAAATTCCAAAGGCATAAGTTAGCTAAGTCATCCAACTACATTTCATCAGAAGACACCAACTTCAAAATCCAAACCAAAACCAGTCAAAATGGTCAAATACAAACTCAGTTTTCGCATTCTGATCAAAGCAGAACAGCTACAGTAATTTCATCATAACTCACTCTACACTAATCCAAATGCCCTGAAATTTTACAGGCACCTTATACACATTAATACCTACAAATTTCATGTTTTGAGCAAAGTCCAATTCGGCCTCTAACCCAGTGATCTAAAACCGGACAGAATTGGGGTTCAAGAACCCTAACTTTTCAAATTTCACACCAAATCCAAAATTGATTGCATTTAACCACAATTCACACTCACTAGAGTCATTTCCAACCATTACAATTCATCATACAAGCCCCCAACATCAAGATCATATTAAACCAGAAAAAATCCCAATAAAATAAAAACTTCACCAAAACTCTTCAAATCAAGAAATAAATCACATTTTCACACACTCATGCCACTTCTAAGCATCATATAACCATCATTAAAGGTAGTAGGGTGTTTCAAGCTTCACTTACCAAGAAACAAGAGAGAGGAAGATGTGGAGCACCTTAGTCCTTCAAACAAAGTTCACCAAACAACTTGCTAGCACTAGAAGGAAAGTTTTTATGGAGTGAAATCTTGTTTATGGCCTTGATTGAGATGATTTGCTAGTAGAAACTTGAAGATTGAAGAAGTTTTCCTTCTTGCAAGAGTGAGAGAGAGAGCCGGCCAAACAAGAGAGAAAAAATGGTGATTTTTTGGTGAATTTTGGATATTTAATCCCTTGGTCAAATAAGTCAAGACAATGAATAGTAATTCTTAAAAGTTCAACCAATAAGAAAATGACACGTGGCACCTTATTAAATGCATTCCTATCCTTCTTTTCTCTCTCACATCAATCACTTCACACACTCTACTTATCCCTTAACACCCGATAAATTTTACACAGTATCCGAAACTTAACCTTATTGGCCGAATTTTTCCGAACTTTTCGCACTAGTGGGTCCCACGTCCACTATTTATTCTTAATTTTCTAAAATTTCACCAATGCTAGAAAAATCATCTTAAAACTATAATTGCTCATAAAATCCACTAAGAAAACATTTTTAAGCCAGAAAATGCAAAATTACGCAATTAAAGGGGAAATAAACCCTAGGAAAATATTAGGTTTTTTACGGGTTCTCACACTTACCCATTTGGCATGTCTCTTGCTTAACTTTGGTTGCCCTTTGAGGTACTTCAATGACTCGTGATCAGTGTGTATCACGAACTCCCGAGGGCGAAGGTAGTGTTGCTAGGTCTCCAAGGCCCTCACTAAGGCGTACAACTCCTTGTCGTACGTAGGGTAGTTTAATGAAGCTCCTCCCAACTTCTCGCTAAAGAAGGCGCACGGCCTCTTGTCTTGCATGAGGACTGCACCAATACCTACACCAGAAGCATCACATTCAATTTCAAAGGTCTTGTTAAAGTTTGGTAATGCTAACACAGGTGCATGTGTGAGTGTGTCCTTGAGGACGAGAAATGCTTGTTCTTGTGATTCTCCCCAATGGAACTTGTCATTCTTCTTTGTTACGGCGGTCAGCGGGGCAGCAATGGTGCTAAAATTTTTGACAAAACGCCGGTAAAAGCCCGCCAATCCCAGAAAGCTGCGCACGTCAGGGACGGATGTGGGGGTTGGCCATTGCTCGATGGCCTCAATCTTGGATTTGTCCACCTTGATGCCCTGCTGATATGAATGCGCGTATGACCCCTCTAAACCCCGAATTGATGAACTAAGATGAATCTCAACCCAACAACTAACGATTTAGTGAACCAACGATCTGGATAGAAGAACGCCACAATCAAGGTGTTTACTTGGTTGATAAGTTCAAGTTGAATAACTCAAGAAAAACTCTCAAGTATTCAAGCAAAGCTCTCTTGGAAGAGAAAAGTGAATAAACTCACAAATATAATGTAATTTCTCGATCCCTTAACAAGGAGGAAGTAAGGCTATTTATAGCCTTTACAAGCATTAACCCTAATCCCAAAATTGACTAAACTAACCCTACTAATTAATGACAAGGATTCGGCCAGCCCTAAGAGTTTAATGGACTGACTTTAACTAATATTTAACTATAAAAAGATAAATAATAGAACTAGCTTAACTCTTCCTTAAGCGTGACCACTAGGTGAGGACACGCCTAACTAGCAACAGGCGCTGGAGGGTCTTCTACTTGGAGCAATGTGTAAAGTTTTGAATCTTCATTCTCCAAGCCTTCAATAATCTTTAAATCATCTCCAATGCGGCCTTGGATTGTACTCACAAGGGCTTGTAAAGATTCACGCATCTTCTTGGCACGAGCTCTTGTGACTGGACCACTTGGTACTTGAATGACTTGGGCAACTTGTGTTTGACCAGCCTTGAGCCCCTCATCAATCCCCTCCTCTTGTAGGCGATTTGTCCCCAAATCAAGCTCGTCATCTGCATGAAAAGGACTCAAGTCAGCCACATTGAATGTAGCATGTACTCCATACTCACCTGGAAGGTCAAGTTTGTAGGCATTGTGATTGATGCGCTCCACAACTTGAAATGGTCCATCACCCCGTGGAAGTAGTTTGTTGCGCCTTTGGTTTGGAAAACGCTCCTTTTTCATGTGTATCCAAACCCAATCACCTGGTTCAAACACCATCTGGCGACGTCCCTTGTTGGCACTTTGAATGTATTGAAGGGTACGTTTCTCAATATTAGCTCTAGCTTTGGTATGCAAATCCCGCACAATCTCAGCCTTTTTCTTACCATCTAGGTTAACTCTCTCAGAAATAGGTAAAGGAGACAAGTCTAAAGGTGTGAGAGGGTTAAATCCATAAACAATTTCAAAAGGTGAAAATTGAGTAGAAGTATGCACAGTGCGATTATATGCAAATTCAACATGAGGCAAGCAATCTTCCCAGGATTTAATGTTCTTTTTAATAATTGCTCGCAACAATGTAGATAAAGTCCGATTAACCACTTCAGTTTGTCCATCAGTTTGTAGGTGACTAGAAGTAGAAAAAAGCAATTTAGTCCCTAGTTTACACCACAAAGTTTTCCAAAAGTAGCTAAGGAACCTTACATCCCTATCAGAAACAATGGTACGAGGTACACCATGTAAACGCACTATGTCTCTAAAGAATAAATCAGCCACATGTTTAGCATCATCAGTTTTATGGCAAGGAATGAAGTGAGCCATCTTTGAGAAACGATCAACTACCACATAAATGGAATCATGCCCTTGTCTAGTTCTAGGTAATCCAAGTACAAAGTCCATAGACAAATCTACCCAAGGTTCATGTGGGATGGGTAAAGGAGTGTAGAGTCCATAAGGATGTACCTTTGATTTTGCTTGGTGACAAGTGACACACCTTTGTGTATGCCTCTCGACGTCCCTCTGCATGCGAGGCCAGTAGAAATGCTCTTGGAGAATTGACAAGGTCTTCGCCACTCCAAAATGTCCCATGAGGCCTCCACCATGAGCCTCTCTAACCAGCAAAAGTCGCATGGAGCACAGAGGAATACATAGTTTGCCTTTGTAGTACAAGAACCCCTGCGACATAGAATAATGCTCACGAGTAACTCGTGGCAAGGTTGTGAAAATCTCACCAAAGTCTAGGTCAGCTGCATATAAATCCTTAATGAATTCAAAGCCAAGCAACTTAGTGTCTAGTGTAGTGATTAGTGTATACCTTCTAGAAAGTGCATCAACCACTACATTAGTCTTCCCAACCTTATATTGGATGACAAACACAAAACTATCAATGAAAGCCACCCACCTCGCATGCCTTTTGCTCAATTTGGTTTGTGATTTGATGTGTTTGAGCGATTCATGATCAGTGTGGAGTACGAATTCCCGAGGTCTGAGGTAGTGTTGCCAAGTTTGGAGAGCGCGCACCAAGGCCATCAATTCCTTGTCATAAGTTGAGTAGTTCAACGAGGCACCAGTCAACTTCTCACTAAAGTAGGCCACTGGTTTCCCCTCTTGAATGAGCACAGCTCCAATACCTATACCAGAAGCATCACACTCTACTTCAAAAGCCTTGTCAAAATTAGGTAAACTTAATACAGGCGCATGGGTGAGCTTGTGTTTAAGTAATTGGAAAGACTTAGCTTGTTCTTCTTCCCATTGGAATGGCACATTTTTCTTGATAATGGCTGTAAGTGGGGCAGCAATGGTGCTGAAATCCTTGACAAAGCGTCTATAGAAGCTTGCCAAGCCATGGAAACTCCTTACCTCACTTACACTGGTTGGTATTGGCCATTCATTTATAGCCTTCACCTTCTCTTGGTCAACTCGTATTCCCTGGTCACTCACAACATAACCTAGGAAGACAAGTTGATTAGTGCAAAAAGTACACTTCTTAAGGTTAGCATAGAGGCTCGCCTTTCGAAGTGCATCTGATACGAACGTCGCCAACCTTGTGACGAAACCCGTAAAAGATTAGCTTCAGGATCGACAAGAGGACACCAAGTTTGAAGCGGATGACCTCAACCCGTTAATCACGTGGTTAACGAACCTTGGTATAATGGTAGAAGACGCCACAACCTAGTGTGATTCTAGATTGATAAGTCACGAACACCTAGAGAAATTCTAAGGTATTCAAGAAGCCTTGGAGAAACCAAGAAAACTCTCAAAATCTGATTTATTGATTGAATGCCTAAACCATTGGAAGTGTGGGCTATTTATAGCCTTACATAGAGATGAACAACTAAATGTGGAACTAGTCTAGAGTTGTGGTCTTGACTAAGACTAACAATTATAGGCTTGACCAAACCTTATGAGGTCATCCCTTAGGTAAACAACCTTATGAGGTCATCGCTTAGGTAAATGACCTTATGAGGTCATCGCTTAGGTAAATAAAGCAAGGCTATGGACCATTAAACCCTTATTACAATGACTTAACTAAAACAGCAAATGTGACTAGAGAAGGGTCACACATGGTTCTCTTTGACGTGCACTACATGGATGACTTTCATTCCTTCATGCTCAAGCCCCTCAATGACCTTGGGGACAATTTCTTGGCCTTGTATCTCATGAACAAGTCCTTGGAGTTCCTCCCTCATCTTCTTAGCTCGTGCTCGAGTTACGGGTCCTAGGGGAACTCGAATAGTTCGCAATGGTGTCTCTTGGTTCGTATCAGCATCTAAGACCATTTGTACATGCACAACATGCTCTTCTGTACTCTTACTATAGATCAATATGTCATCAAAGTAGACTACCACAAATTTACCAATAAAAGAACGCAAAACATGGTTCATTAACCTCATGAAGGTACTAGGTGCATTAGTTAAGCCAAAAGGCATGACCAACCACTCATACAGACCATGTTTTGTTTTAAATGCTGTTTTCCACTCATCCCCTTCCTTCATGCGTATTTGGTGATAACCACTTTTCAAGTCAATCTTAGTAAATATAATAGCACCATGTAACTCATCAAGCATGTCATCTAATCGAGGTATGGGATGGCGATACTTTACCGTTATGGCATTTATGGCTCTACAATCGGTGCACATCCTCCATCCTCCATCTTTCTTTGGCACAAGTAGGACAGGTATAGCACAAGGACTTAGACTCTCTTGAATCCAACCCTTACCAAGCAAGTCCTCTACTTGCCTTTGTTGCTCCTTAGTTTCCTCCGGATTAGTCCTATATGGTGCCTTATTAGGAAGGGAAGAGCCAGGAATGAAATCAATTTAATGTTCTATTCCCCTCAAAGGTGGCAACCCATTAGGTATATCCTCAGGAAATACGTCTTGGTACTCCTGTAAAAGGTTAGCAATAGCACTAGGCAAAGAAGCACCAACTTCATTAGTGAGCAAAGACTCTTTACAAAACAAGATAAGCAAAATCTGGTTAGAGTGCAAAGCCTTTCGCACATCTCTAGTTCTAGCAAGTATGATGGATTTTCTCTCCTTTTTCCCTTCAATGGCCGAATGTGAAGTGTCAATTTTATGAGAAGATGGTTCGGCCATTTTGCTCTTTGTATCATGCAAATTTTTCTTTTTATTGTCACAATGCATGTCATATTCCTTTTGCAACCCAAGTTGGTCCTCATGCACTTGTTGAGGTGTAAGAGGTGCAAGTGTGATCTTTTTAGTATTATGCACAAAGGAATACTTATTCAAGAATCCATCAAAAATGACCCTTTTATCAAACTGCCACGGGCGACCCAAAATAATATGAGTAGCTTGCATAGGCACAACATCACATAAAACATCATTTTTATATCTACCAATGGCAAAATTAATTAAAATTTGCTTATGAACACGTACCTCACCACTATTATTCAGCCATTGTAGTTTGTAAGGTCGGGGGTGATCACTAGTTGGCAAGGTCAATCGTTCCACCATGAGTGCACTAGCAACATTGGTATAGCTCCCTGGGTCAATTACCAAGCTACAAAGCTTGTCCATCACATGGCACCTTGAGTAAAATATGTTCTCTCGTTGAAGGTCATCTCTACTAGCTTGAGTAGTTAGAGCTTGCCTTGCAACCATACCAACTTTACCATGAGCTGGTATCTCCTCAAATTCCTCTTCATCCTCAACCAAGGGAGGCATGTCCTCACACTCATCCTCCTCATCCGTTTGTACTTCCCCATTTGGTAGTATAAGCATAACCCTTTGATTTGGGCATTGGGAAGCAATATGTCCGAATCCTTGACACTTAAAACACTTAGTATCTCGGTATCGAACTTTACGTACCTCATGAGTAGGCCTACCATCGCCCCTCGAGGGTGTTTTTGAGGAAGGTGCATTCGGCCTTAGAGACTCCTTGGTTGTCCCACCTTGTTTGGCCAAAGGGAATGCACTAGAGGGGCTGACTTCCCTCTTGAAGGGTTGGTTCCTCCAATTTCCAACTTGAAAGTTGGAATTTTGTCGAATTGGACCCCTCCTCTTGAGCCTCCTTTCAATCTTAATAGCCTTGTCTAGCATATCATGGAGGTCCACATAATGGTGCATCTCCACTTTGATCCGCTATTTCAGGCCTCAATCCACTTAAAAATCGTGCCATAGTAGCTTCCCGATCCTCGACAATGTCGGCCCTTAACATGGCTATCTCCACTCCTTATGGTAGTCCTCCCCACGCTTTCGGCTCCTTGTGTCAAATTTTGAAGTTTGAGGTACAAGTCACGGTGGTAGTGACTAGGAACAAAGCGTTTTTTCATGACACCCTTCAATTCGGTCCATGTAGTGATAGGGTATTCACCACTTCGTCTTCTACCAGTAGTGATTTGATCCCACCACACTATGGCGTAGTCGGTGAATTGCATGACTGCAAGTCTCATTTGCTGCTCTTCGGTTGTAACATTGCAATCAAAGATCAACTTCCACTCGTTTCTCCCATTCCAAATAGACATCGGGGGTCGGATTTGCCTTGGAAAGTAGGCAATTGCATTTTAACGGCCTTTGATTGGATCCACACCAGCTTTACGGTGTTTATTCTTCCATGTCCTCGACCCATATTCCTCCTCGGAGTTGGAACTTCATAGTCACGGGTTGGTGCTTTGTGTCTCCGGGACTTAGAATTGGTTTGGGAGTGTTCGAGACTATCCATCCTCTCATGCAATGGTTCTAATTCCTGTTTCATTAGCTTGAGCAATTTATCAGTCATAGCTTCCATCACAAGTTTAATATCAAAAGGAGTAGTTTCCTTCCCTTCGACATGTTGAGGTATTCCTGCAAAAATAGGGTTAGTGGAAATAACAACTCACTCACTCCCTTAGTATATCACTCACACTCGTGGTTTCACTCAAGTGTATGAAAACACTCTAATGATCTCAACCAATCACTTCTCAAGTCACTGGATTGCTTTTCTTGAAGAAATCAGAATTTTCTTGAAGAAATTCAATCAAACTTGAACCAAATTATACCCAAGTGTGGCGGATGAAGGCTGTGATGTTTTTGAAGGTTGTTTGACTAATTCTAAGACACAAAAGGAAATGTATAATATGCTGGAAAAAAAAAAACTCTAAGCTGTCCGCCTAAAAGAAAAGAAACCACAAAAACAAGAAAAAAAAGAAAAGTTTGTTGTGACTAGTAGTTAGCTAAATTGAGGAGTTAACTACCAAGTGGAATCCAAAACTGATTAGGACTCTTGGGCCTCGTAAACCACGTTTTTATTGGCTGGAAATGCTATAAAATAGGCACCGAAAGGTCGGCAGGGCAGTTGGCACAAACCACAATCAAGAAACAAAAGCCAAGAGACGGCTACAAAGTAGGAAACCCATATCTTATCTTCCCACCATTTTGTGGCCTATTTAATAGCAAAGGTTTCTTGGGTTGTTTTGGGGGTGTAATGGCTGCTGGTTTTCTGGTATTTCGTGAACAAAGAGATGGCGGCCAATAGTGCAAGATTGAAGGCAACAAAGGTTTGTTCTTTCAACCCAAGTTCGGCTAGGCTACCCAAGCAAACTATTTCTTCTTCTTGAAATCCGATTTGGGGTTTTTTTTTTTTTCTTTCTTGCGTCGGTTTTTTTTTTTTTTTTTTTTATGCAAGATGGATCTTTCTTTCCTTTTCAATTCGATCAAGATGCACACAAGAAACAAGATTTTTTTTTTGTGTCAAATTTGAGCAAGGCAGCCGCAAAGTTGAGCCCAAGAACTTTGGTTTTGTTTTGAAGGTTCAAGATTTGGAAAAGGTTGAGAACAAGATTTTCAAGAAACCCTTGTTTTCCCACCCAAGAACTTCAAGATCAATCAAGATTTCCAGATTCCAGGAGTTTGAACAACAATATCCAACAAAAACTTGAATGGCAGCCCACGAAAATCAAGAAACTACAAAACCCTAACTTCAAGAAATTCAAGATATCAATTTTGCAGCCCAAGAACTTCAAGACTCAATCCCCACAATATCAAGGACGCTAGGAAATTTCAAGGTCAGCCATGGTTTCATCAAGACACAACCAGAAAATAGGTTTTTTTTCTCTCTTTTTCGGATGAAACATGTGTTTTCGGGTGAATAGTACCCGATGAACAGTAACCTTTTTTTTTTTTTTTTTTTTGGTTTTTTTGGTTGTTGTTTTTTGGATGACTCTATATGAATTCAAGATACAAGACACAAGACCCACAAAATCAAGACACACGATGGATGAATTGCGGACAACAACAAACACGAAAATTCAAGACAATCAACGAAAACAAGGAAAATAACAAGAACCAAGACAAAAACCCTAGCCGCTTATGGAATTCCTAAACGACCAGAATTGACACTATAAGAAACGGAAAAAAAAAAATTTCTTTTTTTTTAAGGAAAACTTACAAGATGCAATGGATATATTGATGTCGTCGACTAGCTCTGATACCAACTGATATGAATGCGCGGATCTAGACGAACAATCAAGTTGGAACGGCGGCACGTATGACCCCTCTAAACCCCGAATTGATGAACTAAGATGAATCTCAACCCAACAACTAACGATTTAGTGAACCCAACGATCTGGATAGAAGAACGCCACAATCAAGGTGTATACTTGGTTGATAAGTTCAAGTTGAATAACTCAAGAAAAACTCTCAAGTATTCAAGCAAAGCTCTCTTGGAAGAGAAAAGTGAATAAACTCACAAATATAATGTAATTTCTCGATCCCTTAACAAGGAGGAAGTAAGGCTATTTATAGCCTTTACAAGCATTAACCCTAATCCCAAAATTGGACTAAACTAACCCTACTAATTAATGACAAGGATTCGGCCAGCCCTAAGAGTTAATGGACTGACTTTAACTAATATTTAACTATAAAAAGATAAATAATAGAACTAGCTTAACTCTTCCTTAAGCGTGACCACTAGGAGGACACGCCTAACTAGCAACAGGCGCTGGAGGGTCTTCTACTTGGAGCAATGTGTAAAGTTTTGAATCTTCATTCTCCAAGCCTTCAATAATCTTTAAATCATCTCCAATGCGGCCCTTGGATTGTACTCACAAGGGCTTGTAAAGATTCACACATCTTCTTGGCACGAGCTCTTGTGACTGGACCACTTGGTACTTGAATGACTTGGGCAACTTGTGTTTGACCAGCCTTAAGCCCCTCATCACCTGCGAACTTACCACATAGCCTAGAAACACAAGCTCGTTAGTACAAAAGGTGCACTTCTTGAGGTTAGCGTATAGACGCGCCTGTCGAAGTGTCTCAAGAACTAATCGTACATGATCCAAGTGCTCATGCTCACTACGACTATAGATCAATATGTCATCAAAGTAAACAATGACAAATTTGCCAATAAAATGTCTCAAAACATGGTTCATTAGTCGCATGAAGGTGCTAGGTCAAACCAAAAGGCATGACTAGCCACTCATAGAGACCATGTTTGGTTTTGAAGGCTGTTTTCCACTCATCGCCTTCTTTCATCCTAATTTGATGATAGCCACTCCTTAAGTCGATTTTGGTGAAAATAATAGCACCATCGAGTTCATCAAGCATATCATCAAGTCTAGGAATGGGATGCCGATACTTGACAGTGATAGCATTTACAGCCCAGCAGTCAGTGCACATGCGCCAAGTACCATCCTTTTTGGGGACAAGGACCACAGGCACAGCGCAAGGACTTAGACTCTCTTTCACCCAACCCTTACCTAGTAGGCCATCAACTTGCCTTTGCAGCTCCTTGGTCTCCTCAGGGCCCATGCGGTAGGCAGGTTTGTTGGGTAGTGGTGCTCCAAGAATGAGGTCGATTTGGTACTCAATCCCTCGAATGGGTGGTAAGCCATCAGGGACCTCGTCGGGGAAAACATCCTCAAATTCTTGCAAGAGAGCAACCATACTCGCAGGCAATGCCTTATTGAGTTCAGCAACATCAAAAAGCACATGTTTGCAAATCATGAGAAATACAGGCTAATCAAAATTGACAACTTTCCTAACGTCCTTAGCCTTAATGATCATGTTTTGCTTCCTAGTGGTAGGTGCAGTGTGACGACCCCACTTCTCCCAAGGGCGAACCCAAGGGTATCGGCGGGCCGCCTGCCTAGCTCGCGCCAGGACTCAAAACTTAAAGCAATAAAACTAGATAAATCGAAAGAGCACTATATACAATATATACAATCCCAAAAGTTATATTTACATCTTCAAAAGTCTCGAGTCAAACCACTCTAATACACTATAACCACAACCAGCAAAAGATAGACCCTAAGAAGGGTTCTTATACAAACCACCAAAACAAAAACAAACATGCTAGATGTCTCACTATTACAAACAACCTAACTATACTAGCGGCAGAGTCCCAAAGTTCCCCGCGTCGTCCCTGCTAAGGAAAACAAAGGAAACGGGGTAAGCTAGAAGCTTAGTAAGTAAACAGGGGGTAAAAGCATAAATTCACGTAGCAACAATTACACATTTAGAGTAAAGCAAAAGCAGAAAAGAACAACATCATATAATAAGGATACGGGTGGCTCCAAAGCCAATTCATGTGTCATGTATGATCTCCTGCCGACACTCCGTCGACCACACTCAATGGTCCGTAGGACTTCACTTGTACACCCACCGACACCTTATCACCCTCACTGGCCAGTCACCTCACAAACTTGCCCGGGCGAACGAAATCACAAACTTGAGCTTGAGTCACAAGCTCGGGTCACAAACTTGGTCACCTTCTCGGTGAACCGGATTCACAAAATTGGTTCATAAAATGAACCTACAAACTTGGTGATCTCAGACTAAGTTGGACTGACTTCGACCAAGCCCTAACCGGCTCGAATAGTCCATCTAGGTCATGAGATCGGGCCCCAAACTCACAAACTTCACAAAATTTATTCAAAAGTCACCCCGAGCCACAAGCTCAAGGGGTTTAGTTCCAAAATGATTCATATACATATGTCATGTACAAATAGGTGCGAAAATTAGGGTTAGGTCGAGTGCGATAAAGTACACCTCGCCTAGGTACCCTTTTCATACATATCGAACACATAACAACTAACACGTAAGCGCGGCCTGAATACTTACTCAAAATACCAAAAGTAGTACAAAGGCGGAATTCACTTTGTGTGTTGGCTAGTAGTGGGCCCCACCGGCTCCGCCTAGCTCACCACTGTCTGAAATCGAAGATTATGTCACAATATATCACAAACGGCAACTAACGTACTTAAAACAAGCAAAACGGCAAAATTGGCACGCGCAAGTGCGGAAACGACAAAAATGGCACACGCGCCGCGCGGAACGGCAAACGGGACGGCCAAATCTGCCATCTCAAAACCGTTTTGGTCAAAAGTTAGGCTAGGAGTGTCGGATCAAGGTACATGAGGTACCGTTGCGAAGCTAAGAGGAAGGGCTACAACTTCCCTTTAGACATCTCAACCCAGATCAATAGATATAGGTCAAAAATGCACGAAATTGTGCCAGCTGTTTCATTGCGAGTTACCAAACAGGCCTTGTTTACAAGGCCGTAACTCATGGCTCAGAAATCGAAATCAAGAAATTCCAAAGGCGTTAGAAAGCTGGGACATAAGGCTAAAATTTCATGTTTTGGCCAAGACCTGAATCCATTCAGAACAGAACGAAAATCGAGTGCCAAAATACCCGTCAGAACTGTCCAAATACCGGGCAGTTCTGACGATCGATATTGTTTTGAATCAAAACCGGCTACGGAACTCAGATTTCAACGTACTTTATACCGTTTCGAAGCTGAGACCAAGATCTAAATTTCTTATGAAGGAGTTGACACCCAAATCGTACTGTATCAAAACCGAAAGATCACGGGCAGAAGCTAAACTAAAAGACGTACCAAATCTGATGTTCAAAACAGGCTTGAGCATTTCATCTATAACTCATGATACACTAATCCGTTTAACCTGAGATTTTACAGGCATACACAGGACTCAAGGGGCTACAATGTTGAAGAAGGCTACTCAATCTAGTTTCGAGTGCAACCAGGTCGAAAGTGCAATATACTATACAGAATCGCAAAAACAGATTCACAAAACGTATTCTAGTGCAAACATCATAACTCAGCCTACACAAGTCCAAATCCAGAAATTCCAAAGGCATATGGTAGCTAATACATCAAGCTACATTTCATATAGAAGACCATAACAACTAATTCTGAAGCAATACCAGCCAAAACCAATTACAAAAGTGCAGTTTTCACATTCTGATCAACCCAGAACAGCAACAGTAAAATCGACATATCTCACTCTACACTACTCCAAATGACCTGAAATTTACAGGCATCCCAAACACATCAATACCTACAACTTTCATGTTTTAAGCAAAGGCCAAATTCGGCCTCTAAAGGTAGGAGAATACAAAACCGGACAGAAAAAGGGGGTGTGAAACCCTAAGTTGCTGAAATACTTGCAATTATCACTCATTTGCACTTACTAGAGTCACTTACCCTCATTCCCAATCATCATAACATAGCCACATTCATAGGTGATTCCCATATGCAACAGCAATAAATATCCAAATAACATTAGAAAATCTTCATGCAATTTCTTCAAACTAAAGGTAATCAAGTAAATAGTCCTAACAAATAATTCACACTTCCATCAGGCAACCACAAGTTCATCTTTTAAAGATCTCTTAGTAGAGAGAGACGGGTGTTCCATAGTCATCTTACCTTAGAACCAAGAAGAGAGAGGTACACTTAGCACTCGTTAGAGTTCCCCAGTAACAATCCACACCAACATTACAAGTCACTAAACTAAGAGGTTTTTATGTAAGGAATTCAAGATTAAATGGGTTAAGTTGTTGAGTTTTGGGCGAGATTAGAGAACGGATTGAGAGGGTTTTTGTTTCTTTTGCAAGAGAGCTGAGGAGCGGCAAAGTATCGAGATAAAATTGGTGCATTTTTGTGCTTAATTTAGATATTTAACAATTTGGGTCAAAAGTCCAAAAAATGGAATAGGTAAATCTTTTGTAAGAGTTAATTCTTATCGGTGAACACTTGTCACCTTTTATGAAAATATCTACCTAACTTTTCTCTTCATATTCATTACCAAATTGCGAATCTCTACTTATCTACCTTTAACACTCTGGGTAAATTAAACTCATTATACTCTGAGAACTTAACCTTAATCGGCCGAATTTTACCGAACTTTTTCGTCACCTGACGTGGGTCCACTGTTCGATTATACGTTGTGTTAATTTTTTCTCAAAACCAACTATACTAGAAAATCATCATTAAAAAACTCCATTTACTCAATAAAATTATCTGGGGGAATTTTCTAATACAAAAAATGTTAGACTAAAGGACAGTTTCCATCTTACCGGAAATTGTAGGCTTTATTTTCACTTCGTGTTTCTCTAACCTTTCTTAAAACCTTAATTACATCTATACAAAATGGATTATAATCACTATACTTACCCACACTAAAACACACAGTTTAACAGTAATAACTTTTAATCACCACTCAAACTTGTTCGAATACAAAACGTAGGCGTTTTAAAATTATCGCCTTACTTAGGCGTTTTCGAAATATCTCAAACACCAAACTCGTTATCGCTCCTATCGTATACTGAATTCCTTAACTTCAGAATTAGCGGGACTGGGGCCTCACTAATCTCCCACTATTAGACACAGATTTCGTCCTCGAAATATATTTCTTTTGGTCGAGCGACCTTCGAACCTGCGAAGGATTAAATCATCTCAGGTTGAGCCCATCGCATGCGAACCTCGGCTGGCCTTTGGCTCGATTTTTCCCTGCATTTGCACGGGCTTAGCGGTAGTCTTCAATCGGTTTGCTCTAGGTTTTCCTTTCTGTGACTTCGCTGGCGCGGCACTTTGGAGCGTATCAGCATGTTTCTGTGCCATTACTTAACCACATTATATTAGTAAGCACATCTTCTCGGATCGAACTTTGTTACTCTCTCAGCAGTTTCTGTCCAGTGTAGATTGGCCCCACAGAATCCACAGATTGGACTTAATGCCCGCACTATGCCTCGCACCTGGGCACTCCTCTTGGGGCTTCTTGCCCTACTCGAGACCTTCTTCCAAATTTACCCTGGTTTAGGGCTTCCTTGACGGGTCGAGGGACCCACTTCTGTTCCTTTGATACTCTTCCTTCTAGAAGGTGGCTCACTTTGCGAGCTCCGTTCCAGTCACAAAAATGGCTCGAACATGGCGATTAAATGCCAAATGTTCGATCATTCTTTCTCTCAGTCTGAGAGTTTTACCTAGTCCCCTTAGCTGTCTCAATCCGTTGTGCTCTTTTTTCTAATGCCCTCGACCAAACGTATCCAACCTGAGCAGCTGCAAAGTGCCTCCTGGATCTCCACATTTAAATACCTCTGCAAGAAGCGGCGGATTCTTTTATCGTTCCGTTGAGCACTTAACTCCGGGGCCAAAACGCAGAGAGCTTTTGTAAAACTGGGTCCTCACATTACTCCGGCCTACACTCATGTCCCTTGACGCAGGCGGAGATAAAAATCGTTCTTCCCGTTTCTCTTGTTACAATGCGCCAGCACAGGTAACAATATGTTTCCCACGGCCATCATAATATTCATCGTGCTTGTAAAAAACTTCAGCATTCCCAGTCCAAGGGGTCTGTTCTCCGCTCCCATTTGGCTCTGATCACGTCTCCACCAGGCTCGGGCGGCTCTTCAAACTGGAACACAGCAAAACAGATTCTGCCGCTCTTCCGAATACCTAAGCGGCCGCAGGCAAATATACTCGACGCATACGGTCCATCCAGTTTCGGCTAGATCCTGGCATTAGGTTCTCTAGGAACTTCAGGAGGTGGCAAACTTTTGGAACCGATTTCTTATAGGCACGGTCCTCGCCCTCATGATTATGTCCCGGATTATGTCCAGGGTTTTCCAACAGCATTTCACCGTGGCCCTGAACCCTGTGGTCAATCATACGTTTCCATTCAAGTCAACGCCATTCGCTGGATGCGCTTGTAGCTTACTTTGGTCTGGCTCTTGTTCATGTTCCATTTTCAGGGCCTCGTCCTCGCCCTCATTACCTCGCCCTCGCAGTAACCGGAGGGCCATTTAGTGTACAAGTTATAATTCGGAACAATTACGTATGCTATATTATCCAGATTATTGAGCAAAAGAAGAGATCACAAAAACTTATACACAAGCAAGCGCACAAAAAGCAGAGTTCAAAATTCTATTCAATATATTACCACGTATTTACAACGTTCACACCAAAAGACTTTACACATTACGACCTCCAGTTGTACAAAAAACCCATATACACGAGCACTCCGGCTCCAAAAATCTAGTTAGTCGGAGCCAAGTTAACAAAAGGAATTAGCCGAATTAGTCATTAACATAAAGTCATACCACTACGCTAAGCAAAAGTACAAGCGACCCATAATGACCTCCCTAAGGGGCCCAGGTTTCCAACAGGAAACCTATACGTGTTCCACCTCGTCCCATTTCCTCTCCAGACGGTTGGCTCGTGGCGGACGTCCTCTGCGGCTAAACACTCTAAGTAAGAGTCTCTGCATAGTCAACCAGACCATACATCCGACCCTGTCCCTCAGCTGTCCTCTTCATAGCGCAAAGTGGTGCTGCGTGTGTGTCCTGACCAGCTGACCGGTTGCAACTGGCATCCGTCCCTCTCTCTCTCCTTCTCGAGGGAGCCCCTGCCCTCCAAAGTTATCCCACCCAATCTCAGCCTCGCCTGCCTTGCGCACGGCAGTCCCAAGGATCTCCTGCATTCTCTAATTTTAATTGCCTCTTGTTCTAGCTGTGCCCTCAGCAGTCCTCGACCGTCCATGTCTGACCTGATCAATGGTAATTATAACGCCTACGGGTTCCAGGCTCCAGTGTTATCGCCTGAATGTGAACGTTACTCGTCGTGATACTGCCATACCTCGTTAGACACTCAACACGCCACACGTCCGGACAACTCATCATCTGTTCCAATCGCCGAAGCCGAGGTCTGAGCGGCTAGCGACACCTCGGAGGCGCAGACTCGCGCGCGCAGATACAAGACCGCTCGTCTTGCGACTCCGACACCTCTAACAATAGAAGCAACAATTATAACCCCGGGATCGCCCGCTTCGCAGCGCTCGATCCTCTGGGCCCTCCTTACTCGGAGGTCTCGGTCCCACACCACTGGGACCCGCATTCACTCGACCGCCCGGATTACATACCTACAAAAACACTTAAGTCGTCAGTCAACACGGCATTTCAGCTTAAAGATATCATTCAACTTAAAAGAATCAGACTATGCCTTTAGTGCTACATCACGTTAGGTCCCACATTGCCCAAGTCCTCTAACACCTAGGCCTCTTTGATACCAACTGTCGACGACCCCACTTCTCTCCCAAGGGCGAACCCAGGGTATCGCGGGCCGCCTGCCTAGCACTCGCGCCAGGACTCAAACTTAAAGCAATAAAACTAGATAAATCGAAAGGCACTACTATACAATATATAAATCCCAAAAGTGTATATTTCATTCTTCAAAAAGTCTCGGTCAAACCACTCTATACACTATAACCAAACCAGCAAAAGATAGACCCTTAAGAAGGGTTCTTTATACAAACCACCAAACAAAACAAACATGCTAGATGTCTACTCATTACAACACAACGCTCCTAACTATACTATCTCTCTCAAC